>CAUYQG010186345.1:0-35199 GCA_963574415.1 Tarsius wallacei
TTCTACTGATTTCTGCCTCAGGTATTTTTGGACTTTATTGGGTTCTTATACCTTAAGAACTTTTTTGTCTTCTTAGAGAATCGACCCACTCATCATACTTCTTTTAACAAATATTTGCTGATTACCTATGAGTTTATAATCTACATATTTTTTTTTTTTTTTTTGAGTTGGAATCTCACTCTGTCGCCCAGACTGGAGTGCAGTGGCCGCTCCGGCCACCCCAGCCTCGACCTACTGGGCTCTGGCGATCCCTCTGCCTCAGCCTTCCAAGTAGCTGGAACTACAGGCGCGCGCTACCACACCCGGCTAATTTTTTGATTTATTGTAGAGATATGAGGTCTTGCTTGCCCAGGCGGGTCTCGAACTCACGTGCTCAGGCAATCCACTCACCTCAGCCTCCCAAAGGCGCGGGATTACAGGCTGAGCCACTGAGCCCGGCATAACTATGATTTCTAATCGGACACTACAGAGACCAGAAGAAAGTGGGACAATATTTGTAATGTGATGAAATAAAAAGAACTATACCTAGAACTTGATGCCAATAAAAATATTCCTCAAGGATAAAAGAAAAACAAAGATCTTTTAAGATTAAGGGAATCAATATAATTTGTTACCTGAAGATCTGCTCTAAAAGCAGTGCAAACAAAATTCTGCAAACAGAAGGAAAATGATACCATAAGGAAACTTGGAACACTAGAAATAGATAAAGAGCAAAATAAATGGTGACAATCTGTGCAGATATATTTTTTGTTTGTAAAAATAAAATGAATTAAATAACAAATACATATATTTTAAGGACTAATATCTCCCTAAATCCATAAGTTGAAATCCAAGCCTCCAAGATAATGGTATTAGGTGGTGGGGCCTTTGGGAGATGATTAGATCAAAGGTATAGATCCCTTATAAATAAGATTAGTATCCTTATTTTAAAAGACAGGCACCACTGCCTCTCTCTCTTTCTGCTTTCCACCATGTGAGGAAATTCAAAAAGATCACAACCATCTGCAAACCAGGATTATATACACAACAGACACTGAATCTGCTGATACCTTGATCTTGGACTTCCTAGTCACCAGAACTATAAGAGATATCTATCAGTTTTTTTTAAGCACCCAGTCTGTGCTAATTTGTTATAGCATCCAGAACTAAAACAATGTATAACTTGTTTTTCTTTGATGGAATTTTCAAAGTAAATTTAATGGGTAAGAAAATTCTCACATAAAGGGATCTATATGGGGGTAAGTTTCTATATCCTACCTGAAGTGGTAGAATATTGATTTTTAAATAGACCTAAAAACACTGAATTAAAAGCTGCAGCTTTTAGAGAAGGAAGTTAAAGCTGGAGGTTTTTAGGAAGCTGCATGACAGAAATTGTCCAAGTACAAAGGCCAGCCCTATGCTTAGATATATGAATGAAGAAAAATCTAAATTATATATATATATATATAATATAAATCTAAACTATATATATATATATATATATAGTTTAGAAAGAACAAAACAGAAAAATTGCAAGGGTTTTGCATATCTCAACACTGTATGCAAAAAGATTACAGATTAATGCTATAATCAAGAATTTACGTACCCATACAAAACTTTAAAAATTAAAAAAGTATTTGCAAGATAAACTATTAATTAGGTATGAGGACATCATTACAAAACTTTTACACATGAGAGGTCACAAAAAATTTACTTGGCTACACCTATTCTTAGAATGATATTTGGAAATATGTTATGCAAACTGAGTCCTGGAGGGGGAAAACAAAAGAGGAAGAAGAAGAAAATATGGCATCCAGAAAACAAGAGCTCTAACCTAGGAAAGTGTCCATGAAAGGGTTCAATGTGGCAGCTAAGAAAGTGAAAAAGAACTTGAGGATTCTACAGCTGGCAGGACTGTGAGTAACTAATAGATATAATGGGGAGAGGATACAGGGATTAGCCTGGGATAGTAAATTAGAAAGCAAGAAGTGGGGTTACTTTGGGCATGAATTAACCTTCCAAAGAAAGTTGAGACAAGAATGTATGATTTTTCTTCTTGCTCCAAAGATCCCAACAAGAAAAATAAAGTGATGGAAGGCAGGATGAGCTCAACAGTTCTAGAAATTAGGGAAAGGAGGTGAAAGTGATGGCCAGATGGACCACTGCCCTCAATTGGAGTTGGATGCCTAAAGAATACCTTTTAAGAAGACACAATACTATTGCAAAGCCATTAAATACACCTTTTCTTCTCCCTACTTCTTCCTACTTGCATGGGATTAACCTTGTGAGGCCTAGAAGCCAGAACCTGAGAACAGGGAGGGAATGACAGAGGATTGAAAGAGAAACTGAAAAACTTCTCAACCTCTAGCAGGTCTTTAGGCCAAAGCAGAAATTAGATGGATGAAGTGGAGGAAAAGAAAAAATCACTAAATTCTGCAATAAATTAGCATTTGGTTACTCCATAGACTAGTTTGATGATTAAAATTGAGCACAAAGGCTATAAGTCCTGCCGGAGTTTTTACCTGGGTACAGCAAACAATTTAACTTGAATTGATACTATGACAATAAAATTGCTAGCCGGGCTCGGTGGCTCAGCCTGTAATCCCACGCTTTGGGAGGCTGAGGTGAGTGGATTGCCTGAGCCCGCGGGTTCGAGACCCGCCTGGGCAACTTGGCGAGACCTCGTCTCTACAGTAAATCAAAAAAATTAGCCGGGTGTGGTAGTGCGCGCCTGTAGTTCCAGCTACTTGGAAGGCTGAGGCGGAAGGACCGCCGGAGCCCAACAGGTCGAGGCTGCAGTGGCCGGGAGCAGCCACTACACTCCAGTCTGGGTGACAGAGTGAGACTCCAACTCAAAAATAAATAAATAAAATAAAATAGCTTTATAATTCCACCCTATCAAGCTCAGATTTTCCAATAACATTTGTGTATATATTCTAAAATATAAACTATTAGAATTCTCTATAGAAGCAGATCAAATAGGTTATATAAGTATACAGAAAGAAGCTTGTTATAAGAAATTGGTTCATGTGGTTAAGGAGGTAGCAAATCTCAAGGTCTGCAGGGTGAGTCAGCTGACTGAAGACCCAGTAGAGATGAAGTAGCTGTTGAATTTCAAGGGCTGATATGCCAATATTCAGGAAGAGTCAATGTTTCAGGTCTACTCTGAAGGCAGGAAAAAGCTAATGTTTTAGTTCAAAGGCCCTCAAGTAGGAAGGATTCTCCCTTATTCAGGGAGGGTCAGCTTTTTTTGTTCTATTCAGGCCTTCAATGGTTTGGATGAGGCCCACCCACATTGGGGAGGACAATTTGCACTCCTCAGTCTACTGATTCAAATGTTAATGTCATCCAAAATTGCCAAAACAGAAACACCCAGAATAATGTTTGACCAAATATCTGGACACCCCATAGCCCCATCAAGTTGACACATAAGATTAACAATGGCAGGTAATTTCTGAAATTTAGGAAAAAATACAATAACTATTTTCTAGGCGGGGGAAATATACTAGTAAGTTTCCTCTTTCCTTTCCAAATTATATGTGATGTGAGCCAACTGTTTAATCCAGACAGAGACTTGTGGCATTCTAGAGGTGACTGGGTCAACAACAATAAAAAAATCAGTAACTTTTTAGACAATTCTTCTTCTTTCTGCTTACAGATTGCACTTGAGGTAATAGTTTACTTGCTTATTTATTTATTTATTTTTCTGAGTGAAGGTCTCATTCTGTAGCCCAGGCTGGAGTGCAGTGGCATGATCACAGCTCACTGCAGTGTCCACCTCCTGGGCTTAGGCAATCCTTCCACCTCAGCCTTCTAAGGAGCTGGGACTGTAGGACTGGGACTATAGGCTGGGACTGCCACCACACTCAGCTAATTTTTAAAATTTTTTTATTATTTATTGTAGAGATGATGCCTTGCTATGTAAAGTAGGCTTGTTTTGACCTCCTGGGCTCAACTGATCCTCTCACGTTGACCTCCCAAAATGCTAGGATTATAGGCATGAACCACTGCAGCCAGCTTGCCGTAATAGTTTTAACAGAAGTTACTTGATGAAAATACACTGTAGATGCTCCAGAAGTTTTGACACACAAGATGTCCATTTTACTCAACATGATCTACAGTGTTGTTGGAGAACTAAAGATAGTATTTAAAATGATAATACTATTGTACATACTATGAGTAATATAGGCCATCCTAACATCTCATTCTCTGTGCTCAAAAGGTGGGTGATGTTCTCTAAAAATACTATTGGCCCTGTTGTAGTAGTAGCAGTACCAGCAATGGCAGAGAGGATTGTAGCATTCAAGACATGATAGTTCATACTGGGTAAAAACGAACAGTGCCTAAGCAACACAAGTGTTTGTCGCACTTATAATTGTAGTTAAACAAAAGGCTCATATCCTCACAGTTACTCAGGAGCAAGATCTATGGAGGCTCTACCATCTCATGACTATATCACCTGGAACACACATACTTCTCTTGTGACAAGGAAAAGACACAGGATTAGCATGTGGCTTTTCAACCACACAAATAGGAAGTGGCAAGAATGTGTTCTGCCAGCATTTCATGACCAGAACTGATCATATGCACCTTACCCATAAATGCAACCCTCTAGTCTGTGTGCCTAGAAGAGGAGGGGCAACAGAGATGCTAGCATCCAGATACACTATGAATTGTCACTCACTTCTATCAAGAGATTGGTAAGCAGAGAAATGCCATTGATTTAGGGGGGATGTTAGGGTGGTTTAATCCAGGGTTTATATGCTGAGATTTTTCCACAGAAAGATGGCTCTCAGGGGAATAGAATCATCTCCTAAAATTGCAAATGTTTTGGTTTATGTGCATTTTTCTGGGAAGAGGGTTTATATAGCATTTATGAGTTTCAGAGTAGTTATTGATCCAAGGGAAGAGAAAGAGAGAGCTCCTGGTGAAGTAAAACACCTTATTTTATAGCTGGCTTGTAGAGTAGAAATATCAGCTATGTCCCTGTTAGTACTTGGTAGTCCTAACTCTTCTTACAGTACTTCAGCACCGAACACCACGGGAGGAAATATCACAGTCTTCTCTTCTCTTCTCTTTGGTTTTTCTCTCCTTTCCTTTGCTTTTCTTTCTTTTTGTTTCCTTTTCTTTTTTTTTTTTTTAAACACATTTCCTGATGGTTGGGAGTCTGGTTACATCTTCCCAGAACTGGTTTCAATTTCAAGATTCAGATTCTATGCTGCTGTTTCTGGTTTTGTTCTATTTTTGTGTGTGTATTCTGTGATCTCTTGGCTTCAGAAAAAAGAGATCTTCTCCCACTGTTTTGTACTTCTTCCAGAAAAGAAGAAATAGATACCATATCAGACAAATATGCCATCTCCCTTACTGATAATCCAATTATCCAATAACTAGACATAAAATGCTAGAAATTTAAGTGGTCACATCTGAGAGACTCTCAAAAAAAGAAGAAGGCCAGAAAGGTGAAACCAATTTCACCTTTCTGAAAATGAATACTCCATATGTCATTTGAACTAGAATTGAGACACAGCCTCAGGTTCTCTGACTTCCTGACTGAAGTTATGTTAGCTCTATGAAACTTTGTCTCCAAGGTCAACCAGATTCCAATTAGGAAATGTGGGGGAATTGACTACGTATAAAGTCATATTTTAAAATATGATGTTAATCTCAATTAACAAATTTATTTATTAAATAAACTCTCAGCATATAATTTCAATTGTGTTTAAATTAAATACATTTAGTAATCAATTAAATAAATTTTATCAATTAAATGAATTTCTCATTAAATAAACTCTTAACAACCCATAATTTCAATCAATTGTGTTAAATAAATTTTAAAATTTTCATTACCTGCTAAATAAATCTAGACTCCTTGTTTTTCAAGATCCTGGATAACTTTATTTTTGCATGACTGACTAACTATTCATTAAATTGACAAACCTTTCATCCTCTCACCTATGTGTGAATCTTCTCAATGAATCCTTCTAATAAGTCAACGCCAATAATAAAGTATTTCCTTTGTTCCTGAACTAGAAAAAGTAACATGGTGCCAATATTTGATATACCATATAAATCACAGAATGTAGAGATTAAACTTTATTTTTTAAGATTTCATTTACATGCATAAATATGCCCTCATAGAGTATAACCTTTAGCCCCAGAAACTACTAATCTATCTTCTGTCAAGAATTGATCTATTCTTGACATCTCATACAAATGGAATTCTACCACATGCGTTCTTTTGTGTCTGGAGTCCTTCAACTAGTATCATGTTTTCAAGATTCATTCATGTTGTAAAATGAATCAGTACTTTATTTCTTTTTATGGCTGAATAATATTTCATTGCGTGGATATACCACATCTTGTTCAGCCATTCATCACTTAATGGACATTTGGGTTTTTCCAGTTTTTGACTATTATGAATAATCTGCTGAGGACATTTATGTTACACGGACATATGATTTCAATTCTCCAATATATAAATTGATAAGTAAAATTGTTGGTTCACACAGTAACTCTATTTTTAACTTTTGAGAAATATACTATTTTCCAAAGTGACTGAATAATTTTAGGTTCTCATTAGCAATGTATGAAGGTCCAGGTTTCTCCACATTTTTGCCAATACTTATTATTATCTCTCATTTTTATTGCAGTCATTCTAGTAAGTATGCTTCATTTACTTTTTATCTACCTGAAAAACATACGGCAAAGGATGCATAATACATGAAATTTGATTGAGTGAATGGATAAATGAGTGAAATAAATAGCTGCCATTCATGCCTATATAAGCCTTGTGCAATTAAGGCTTTTTTTGAATCCCCCTCATTAAAAATTATTTTCTTCTCTATTTACTATTATTAAATTAAATTAATCTGTTGAAAATGTATCTCTTGTAAATACCAGAGTGAAGTTCAAAATACTCACATCTATTCTTGCAGGCATTTCCCATTATATATCATGGGTTCCACAGAGGTTCACAGTTGCTGAACTGTTTAATAAGAATTGTGTTCATCTGCTCTGATTGCATCTGTTTAACTTTTCCTTCGTTTTCCTCTCCCCTGATTTTAGTCATGATTTTATGTTTTCTAAAATCACTGACTTTTCAACAGGATGTAAGAAAAAAGCAAGAGCAAACAAAAGATCATTTTGAAAGAGAGAAATCTGCTTCTATCTTTTTTTTCTTGGGTCCTTATGGGTCGTTAATTGTGAAGATGCTCTCAAAACTAACTAGCTCCTGAAATCCCACTGCAAAAATCACAACATAACATGAATGCTCCTCAAGGGGCTATAAAGTCACCTACTAAATAAAATATACTATTTATGTATTGTTTCTAACTCTTCCAATGATTATTAGTGTAACTTTTTATGGTTTGTAGATGAAGAACTAAAATTTTAAAAGTTTAAGTGATTAATCAAAAGTCATGCATCTATAAAGTAAGAGAGTTAAAATTTGAACCCAGACTTGTGACTATGCTTTTAATTATGTTGTTCTGGCTAATATTCTACAATATTCAGGTCATATTGCTTCTCAGTGTTTTTCCTCAATCAGTAATTCTGAAATAAGGTGCCAGAAGATACAAACTGGGGAAACTTTAATTTTATTTAATCTTTTACTTTCATTTTATTGGATCTTTTTGTGCCATATCCATGATTTCCCTAGCACAGGACAATGCTTTTTCAATAAAGAGGATGAAAGAGATAGTGATGTATCTCCACAATGTCAAAATACGAGAAAGGAATGGAGTCTCTCCATGATGTCAAATACCAGCAAGAAAGAGATTGCAAAGTGGAAAAAAAACTATTGAATGCCTATTATGTAGACTTCACATTCATTCTTTTACTTGAGGTTCAGGAAAATTGTGATGTGGCTATTCTAACTTATTGTTAAAGAAACATTTTATCAATAACTTCTTTGCTGGACCGGGCTCGGTGGCTCAGCCTGTAATCCCAGCACTTTGGGAGGCCGAGGTGAGTGTATTGCCTGAGTCCGCGCGGGTTGGAGACCCACCTGGGCAACTTGGCAAGACCTTGTCTCTACAATAAATCAAAATTTAGCCGGGCGTGGTAGCGCGCGCCTGTAGTTCAGGCTACTTGGAAGGCTGCGGTGGAAGGATCACCGGAGCCCAGCAGGTGGAGGTTGTGATGGCCCGGAGTGTGCTCCAGTCTGGGCGACAGAGTGAGATTCCCACTCAAAACAAACAAACAAACAAAAAAAACTTCTTTATTTTTCAAAATATTTCCAAAACCAGTCGAGACCAAATCCAAGTTAACACTTGTATGAGAATGACAATGCATAGACTCTCATTCTCTTTTTTTTGTTTATGGTTCAACTTCAGTGCTAAATGTTAGATTTTCAGGTATGGCTAATGCCATGATCACAAATTATTAGAGCATGACTGTGTTAGTGACTCTCGCTCCCATTTGCAAAATGCAGTGCTTTGAACAATCAAACACAGTTTCATTACCAATAATTTTCTAGGGCCAATAATCAATAAATAACCCTATATACCTACAGAAACAATTAGCTTTCAATAATAAAGTGTAAACATAACTAATGACCTTTCTGATTGTTCTTCCTTGCTCATATATTAACTGGTGTAATAGCTAGATACAGAATATCTATTTCTGATTCTTATCCAGTTGCCTGTATTTGATTAATGTACTTGTACATGCGAGATATTTTCAGCCTTACAGACAGCTCTGCCACATCTATCTAAATGTAATCACTTAACTATTTGTAACAAAGTTTAGATGACTTGTAAAAACTTTATTGTTTACATAAGCCAAAGAATTTTTGCATTTGTTAAGCAAAACCATTAAATAATTGCATCATCTCTAGTATATTCCAAATCAAACCATACTGAAAACCCTTACCATATGTCTGTTTTCACAGGGCAAGATTTTTTGTTAGGTTTTTTTTTTCTTTTTAAACATCTGTGTTTGTTTATTGGAAGTATAAATATTTAAAGAGAGGGGAAGAAACCTCAAACTATAAGTGAAATCAGCCCCCTGTTGCTTGAAATAAACTTCATGGAACTTTCTAGTGTGAACATGTAAGAACACTAGGCTGAAGTCAACAAAAGAATGAGTAATCTTTTGAGTGTGCTGTTTATTTCAAAAGTTAATGAGAAATGGTTCTCTTCAGAAAGAAATAATATTAAGGTTTTATTGGGTAACTAATGTTCTATAGCCCAGGCTGTTGGCTTTAAACTCTGCCCCAGTATTGTTAATCAGAGTTTCCAGGAACAAGCTTCTTACATTTAAAAAATATTAATAAATCATAAAAACTATTTAAAAAATAGTATTTTGAAAGAAGCTTTTGGTTAATTTGTCATAAACAAGAATTTGTACAAAATTATTTGTTACCAACTTACCATTTTTTTCTTCACATTTATACTGCTTTTTTGTTCTAATAATTATTATTTAGACATGTTCATGGGTTAAATCATGGCATGATGTAGATGGGGATTTCAATAAGGCTTGCTTTGTAGGACTGCTGGCTAAACTTATGTGACTTTGTTTCAGAAAATAATTGCACTCTAACTAGAAAAGGAATACTGCCAATGAAGCTGGTGCTTTCTCTGTTTTGGGTACATGTATGAGTGGTGTGTGTGTGTGTGTGTGTGTGTGTGTGTGTGTGTGTGTGTATGACACACAGGACAGCCAGATAGTGTGCATGTAGAGATCAGACTTTTTGATGCTTTGTCATATTTGTCTTGATCAGTTTAAAATCAGAATCCTTCTAAGCTGAAATAGTCAGAACTAGAATCCAGAGTTTCCAACTATATATAATCATGTTGATATATGTCATAGAGGTTCCAAGTCTATGAAAAGAAATCAACTATAGTTAACACAAGGGAGAGAAAAAAAAAATGTTTCCTCCAGGCAGATAAAAATAAGGTATTTTCTTCTTCTGGTTTTCAGAGGAGACTTTATCCCACTCTACAGTGCCTGAATTTGTTGTACTTATTTGTTATAAATTTGCATTTGGTTCTTATGTCTATATACCTTATGAAGATACTCACCCTGTTATTTTTCACTTAAAAAAATGAGGGCTAAAATTTTCAATATGTGTCTGTGTGAAGTCATGAAGGGGGTTACTGGCTAAGCTGCCTATATTGTGCGTATGTTTTTATTTATTTGTTCTTTTGCCCATCAAAAGAGTGTTTGTAATGTTAATAAATACATGAAAGAAAGCATCTCAAAATTAATAATTGAATTTGAGACCGTTTGAAGGTTACATGTGTTTATTTCCATACACACAAAAAAGTAATTTATAATGTTAAATATGCTAAAGTAGTTGGCACCAGAAGACAAACTTGAATTTCAAATCTACCCCTCACCAAGTGATATGAGGGTAAGTTGCTTCTGCTCTCTGTGCCACAGTTTCCACCTCTGAAGTGTTTGCAGGAGTTAATGTCTAGGTTTCTCTCCAGATCTAACTGTTTGTGCCAGAAGTTTTAACTACATTAACCACACTTGCTGGGCTCTTTTTGTCAAAGTATGTCCACTTCACGTGAAGCAGGTATCTGCCAGAACCCTGTATCAGCAGCAGTTATAATCACATTATAATTAATGTTGCACCTGTGATCCCCTCAGCCCCTTGATCAGGATGTGTTCAATCACTAAATGGCCAACCCAATATCAACTGAGAGCCTGAAGGTATTTTTATGTTATTGATCTTGAAGAAATTCAAAGACCTGGATTTCCAAAGAGAAGAATGTTGACCACACACTGCATGATATCCATTACACACTATTCTTTTTTCTTTTCTTTTTTTGCGTGGGAGTCTCACTCTATTGCCCAGGCTGGAGTGCAGTGATAGGCTCACGGCCAATGCAACCTTGACCTGCTGGGCTCAGGTAATCTGCCTCCTCAACCTTCCAAATAGCTGGAACTACAGGTACACACCACCACATCTGGCTAATTTTTTGACTTATTGTAAAGATGAGGTATCACCAAGTTTCTCAGCCTGGTCTTAAACCCCTGGGCTCAGGCAATCTTCTCACCTCCATTTCCTAGAGTGCTGGGATTATAGGCGTGAGCCACTGTGCCTGGCTATACACACTATTCTAATTTAAATAAATATACATATTCATGGTTTTTTTGGTCACATGTTGTAAATGAAAAGGTGTAAAAAGGCACCCGACTCTCTTTGTAGACGGCACTGGGATGCATTATTGCACAAACTCAGGGGAATGGGATGCATTGCCTACTACCTTCTAGGGAGGATCTTTTTAGTTGGGATTCATACTTATAACAAGATGGCTACAGGGGAAAACAATCATCTTTACTGAACTGGTTGGCATATATTCAAGCGAGGGTTAGACTAAAACAATTAGCACTCAAAAAAAAAAAATTGCTCGGCAAGGCATATAATTACTCTGTGCCTTAGGAATTGTGTCTATGACATGGGCATGTGACACCTGACAAACTTACCTAAAAGATTTTGATGAGGATTAAATAACATATTAATACTCTTAGGGAAAGTTGGAAGTGATACATGATGGCATGAATGTCCTCAAGAGACGACTTGGCCAACTTTCTTCTTTCATTTGGAGAATTGAAGTGTTTCCTCCTCCAGCAATCTTTATTACTCTTTGGGGTAAAAACTGAATAAAAGCTAGGGGTCTATGTATTACTACAACAACAATGACAAAAATGACAATATGTCTACTAGCATGCTTTTGAATTACAAGAAAGAATTAATTTTCACAACAAAAAAGACCAAAACTCTTGCAAACTGTACAATTTTTGTACTCTTGCCAAATGCAAGCTGACTTCTACATTTTTGAGATAAACATGAGCAACGTAGCAACTTCTTACTAACACTTGGCCTTTTTATTTACATAAAAGTAAGATGGAGTCTTTTCCCTTCCAAATGATTTTGTTCTGCAGTGGAACATTTATTCCTCTCCACCCATAGTTTTAACTACCACCCAAACTCTTTGCTAACGATTTCAGCTACAGGCTCAGATTTGTTTAATTCTCCATTTTCCAAATCATTAAAAATAGGTCCCTTTCCTGAAGATTTTCTGGCAAAAGAAAACTCATTTCTCTTTAATTAAATCCAGTGGCCTGAAACACCAAAGAGAAGTAAACTCAAGGGATTCTAACAGGAAGGGACAGCTTAGATCAAAGGAAGTCTTTATGAGACACCAAGTTCAGAATGTGAATGAGAAATATCCCTGCAGGAAACATTAAGGGTGGGGTCCCACAGCCTCCCATGCTACATTTGGCTATATCATTTACTCAATACATGACTTAGTACAAGTCATGCTTCATCTCTCTGAGCCCAAATGGTCTCATGTATAATAACAACATAATAACAACATGCTGTCCAACTTTAAATTTGTTCTCAAAGTTAAATATGATACATGAGAAAAACGTTAAGTTTTAGTCAGTATCTTCCATATGTCCCACCTTCTTTCAAGGTCCTAAGTATGAATCTCAACAAATCTTCACATAAACCTTGAAATATATGTTACTACATACATTTTACAAATGAAGATGATAAAATACAAGAAAGACGAGAATAATTATAGCATGCCCAAGTTTACATAGTTAATAACTAGCACTGATAACCACAATGCATAAATATAAATCTGCTGTACTCCACAATACATTTGTCACGTTAACCCATGATTTCTTGTATAGTACTGTACTTCCAATTAATGTTACTTTAATTCATTTAGAAGTTTCTAGAGTAAACTAGAGAAAAGATCCATTCTGCCAACATGTACCTCAAAGCAATAACATCTAGATCATTTATCAATCTCAAGAGCCATTACATACATTGGAGTGAAAAAAAATGACTTTCAGGTCAACACATCTGATTTAACAGCAAAGTGCCACCTTGACTAAGTATAACTTTTTGTAAAAAATATCTAAATTCTCGGAGTCTCAGTTTCCTCATTTATACAATGGAAATTCTAAAAGATTCATCACAAATTTATTGTGAAAATGAAGTGAGAGTAACTGTGTCAAGGAGGCAGGCTAAGCTGATGTTTCTACTTCACCTGCCATCTAGAATCCCATCAAATGGTGAAACAGGCATATTTTAAATAAAGAAACAGTAGTGAGAAAAAAAGAGTACCATCAGAAAGCCACACATTTTGAGAATTCCTGAAAATCAGACTGCAACCTGCATTATCTCTACAGAGAATTAAGACCAGAAAATATCACTTCCCCAACACCATGCAAAAGATTATTGCGGATAAAACAACAACAAAAAAGCATTTTTAAGAAATCAGAAGGATTATAATTAATATTTGAGCAAAATAAATACATTCTGAAAAAGTAACTTTAGGATGTAGTCTAGTAAGATGAAAAAAACTGAACCTAAGGAAGAATAAGGACTATTAAAGAAAACTGTTACTGGACCTATAAAACTTATATTTAGAAATAATTCTGCGGCATAATGAAAAGTAATACATCATTCCTTCTATGACAGTGGAGATTCAAGACCTGGGACAAAGCCCACCTCATATGACCCAGTGGTGAGAGAAAAAGTAATCTGCTCTTCACCTCTACAGACTCCTTTGAGCCTATCTATCTCCTGTTCTTGCCTACGTTGAAGCTGTTTCAAGTATTTGAGTCCTGCGTCCTTTTAGCAACTGAACACCTGAAATAATTAACGAGTAGTTATCACCCAAGGGTCTGCTGAAACCAGGTGCAAGTTGTAAATCCATCAACAATGTTGCCCCATATATCTAACGAGCCCATGATTGCCAAGCATTATTTATCTCTAGTTAATACATTCTGTAGCTTTGACCAAGGGTCAAGACCAGGATTTAAACACTCCTTATAGAATTGTGCAGTCAATCCTAATTTGCTGAGATTTATCCATGCTACATGCATATTATGTTAGAACTCATATGGATTAACCAAAATAATATTGGTATATCTTACATAAAATTAGGTAAAATCTGAAGAACAGAATATAAATTATATTGTCTGACTACAGTAAGACAGAATTAGAAAAAAGTAGCCCTTTTTGGGGTTAGAAAATTTTTCTATCCCTATCTTATCTATTTACTTATCAAAAATAGGTGTTAGAGTTTATCACATATTTAAAGGAATATATAAATTATGTTTTAAATTACATAGATTAATTATTTTAATAGTATCACAAAAACATTTGGTGAAATTTACCCCCATTCTTTATTAAAATCTATTAGAAAAATAAGGTTAGACAGACACTCCCATAATTTCTGAAAGAATGTCTACTAAATGTCTCCAAAACACATCACTATATTGGTAAAAACTCAAGTATTAAGGCCAACAAAGTAAAAATGCTATTGCCACTGCTAGGATTTGTTTTTAAAGTGAAAGCTATAATCAAGATAGTCAGATAAGTAGAGCAAATAAGTGGTATAACAATCCAAAAGAAAAAGAAACAGGTGACCAAATTTTGGATTATACAGTTATATATCAATTAACTATTTCAGGATCGATGATAAACCCAATTTAAAAATAACAATAGTAGAAGAAGTTTGCACAGTAGTTAATATGTAACAGTGTTTTAAGTCTCTAGACATATTAAAACACATATTCATTATAATTGGTCAAGGAGGTTGCTCCTATACTTATCCCATTGTACTGATGAGGAAACTTGCCTAATCACACAAATTATGAGTGCCCAGGAAATGATTAGAATTCAGTCTGGCTACAGAGGCTGTAACTGCATGCTAGTTTTTCAATGCCCTAGAAATAACCAAATAGAAAATAGTTATAATAATGATTCCAATCACAGTAGTGAGAGAAATCATTAAATACTTGATAAGAAAATGAACAAGAGCAGAACATGACCCATTAAAAACTATGCAGAAATGGACAAGAAAATTTGGAGGCAGAAGAAAATTGCAGATGATGTGCTATTCCAGACAATAAAGTAATACTAATGAGGTTTTATCATACTATGATATAGAAATAATCATACTATGGTATAGAAATAAACAAAGTGGGACAATGAAAAATTCAGAAGTATAATTATATATGTGGTATTATTCTTATAAAAGTAATATTTTACACCAAAGGCAATATATATATTTATTATATATTAAGTATATGTTTATATACACACACATATATATACATATACATGTATTTATCCAATATGTTGGGACAGGGCATAGTGGCTCATGCCTGTAATCCTAGCACTTTGGGAGACTAAGATGAGAGGATCACTTGAACTCAGCAGTTTGAGACCAGCCTAGGCAATAAAATGAGACCTTGTCTCTTCAAAAACATTAAAAAAAATTATCTGGGCATGGTGGTACATGCCTGTACTCCCAGCTACTTTGGAGGCTGAGACTGGAGGATCCCTTGAGCACAAAAGCTCAAGGCTACAATGACCTGTTGTATTACCACCGTACTGGTAACACAACACTAGTAACACTGTTATTGTGGTATCACAACACTGCCTGACTGACACACTGTGATCCTATCTCAGAAAAAAAGTGTTGTGATAATTAGGTCTTTATTTGCAAAAACAAGCATTCACATTTCTTTCTCATACTTTATGCAGAAAAATAAATTGCAGATTAAATAGCTAAAATGGCAAATATAAATAGAAGGAAAAAATGTAAAAATGTTTCCATAATTTTGAATAGAGAAGACTTTCATAAATAAAATAAGAGCTCAAGTGTAGAAGCCATAAAGTTAAAGGCTAACATATGTAATTACTTAATCATATATTTTAAAAATCCTGTACAATAAAATGTCTGTAATCAAGTCAAAAAAAGGAAATATTTGGTAAGGAAAAAAATGCAAAATATGTAATGATCAAATAAATATTCAGAATATATAGAGCTTTTAAAATCAACTGTGTAAAGAACAAAATTTATGAACAAGAAATTTACATAAGAAAAGATATAAATGGCTAATTATACGTAAAAAAAAGATGTTTACCTTCTCTATTTGAGAAATGTAAATTAATATTAAGTACTATTTTGTTCCTATATGTATTAGTTTTCTGTTCCTACCATTGGAAATTACCAAAAACTTGGTGGCTTAAAACAGCACCAAGTAATTACTGTTCTGAAAGTCAGAAGTCTCACTGGGATGAGATTCAAGGGTTATCAGGGCTATGTTTTCTTTTTGGAGATTTTAAGAATCTTTTTCTTGATTTTTCAGCTTCTAAAGGCTGCCTGCTGTGCTCCTGTGACTCAATTTATGTAATTTTAGGTTGCTTTCTACTTCAGGTCCTGGTAGGTGGGGTATTTTTGAATACATGGCCTAATACATCTCAGCATACTATAACTACATATAAGATTGTCTCAAAATATAGATACTTTATATAGCTCAAAATGTTTACCATTTTGGACTTCTTATTTCATGTTATATTAAAAACAATGCCTTAATGTGTTATCTAATGTATTGTGATTGATTTTTTTCCTCGAACTTATCTGTAAGCTTTTCCTTAAGAAAATATCTTGTAATTTTTTTGTAGTGTTCCATCTCTAACCTTGACACAAAATAATTTGATAACTACAACTTCAGAATATTAATGTTACCAAAAGTCTTAGATATTACTAGCCCAGTTTTCTCATTAGGGAGCTACTAACATTTTGTGTGGGATAGATTTTTGTTGTTAGAATTTTCCATATTTAGCACACTCTTGAATTTCCTTCATAAGAACAGAGGAAATACCCGCAGATATTTCCCAGCTTAACTTTCCAAATGAATAGTTACAAAGACTGAGGTTAAGGAATGTGAACAAACTTGCAAAAATCAAACATATGATGAGTACAAAGAAGAGAAAAAAACCAAAATTTTTTATTCCCTTTCTTATGTTCTTTCTGTTTTTCTATTTCATAGACTAATTTTCAAAATATTATGCTTATATAGTTAAATCAATTTTTTTCAATATAATTGAGTGAACACCTCAATATCCCATTAGCTTCTTGATTATTTTCTTGTGAATGCAGTTTTAACATTAAAGCACATATACGTGAAATCATATATAAAAAAAGCAGTTCTCATGAAGAAAATTGTTTCACTCCTCTACTTTAACAATAATTCTCTTATTAATAGAGAGATGTATACTGATAAATCTGCTTGAGTTTAATACAAAAGTAAGCATGTAAAATAAATTGGAGTGGATTACTTATTATTTTTGATGAGAAAATCAACATGAAACTTACTCTTTACCAATAAAAATTATCATATGAAGGAAGTATAAAGTTGTTGTTTTGCAATGACACAAAAATATAAGTAAGTGCTAAAATTTGAACCAGAAGCATATATGTCCTGCCAACTTAGTGGTGAACTTCTAGATCCTTTCCAGATTTGGGTGAATGAGAGAATGGCATGAACCATTTAAATAATAGAATTCTGAAGTTTAAAATATTTTTATTATATAAAGGTCTGAAAGATATTAAGAGTAATTCTAAACATTGATTTGCTCAGTGGACATCTGAAGGCCTAAAATATATATGAAAAACCTAAATGCTTTTCGGGAAAGTATCTGTGGGTAGGTAAAAAACAAAAAAACAAAAAACAACACCCAAAGGGAAGTTAAAAGGACACAGATGAGTAATGCAAAGCAAAATACAAGACCAGGGATAGGCAGAGAGAAATTTGACTGCATCAACCTGTGAAAGAAATCCTCTTCTTCCCATAGGTGACATCAGACATTATTTCAGCATTTTTTACTTCAGCTGAAGTATAAGTTAGAAAGGAACAGGAACCACATGGTCTGTGGATTGGAAGAACCAAAATATGAACTACTACAACAAAGAGAAAATAAGTTGCCTAGCTGAAGCTGCTCCAAGAAGATTTCCAGGTGGCTTCAAAACATTGAAAACTATTGTATGCTAGTGAGAGCATTCAAAAAGAAATCAGTTTTGTATTTCAGTGACTATAAAGACTTCTGTGTCCATTAGAAGACAGAAGTCAACAAATGCAAAGGAATTTTTAGAAACTTGGTTATACTGAGCAAAAGCAAAGTCACTCAAGGGAAATTATTTTGACAAACTAGGAAGGGAACCACAGTTGCTGGTTAGATAAAAGGATTACGTTGACCAAGTAGTTGTCAGTGTCTACATGCAGTCTAACCATTTAATGATTAATATCAATGTAATATTTTATTTCCTACTAATTAAGCGTTTTAATATAATTTGTTGTAAGAGTGCTTGTCTGCCACTTCAGCTGTTGCTAGAAAGTACACGAAAAGAGGAAATATGACTCCTGGCAAAAGTCCATGAGACTAATTATCCAAGGAAATTCATGCCACAAACGCAACTAATTGAGGTGTTATCATTATAGATGAAAACAAAGCTCTTAATTGGCTTTTGTTTAATTTTGTTCAATTTTCATTCAAAAAGCTACTGTATCACAAGATTGTGTTTGAGGTGGGTTTGCTCTAAGCAGATGCTTTAATTCAAGGTTAGGGCAAGAATGCACACTGAAGAAGTCAGTCGAAAAGGAGCACTAATTTCCATAAAATGCTGGTTTATGAAATGTTTAAGGTTCACCTAAATCCTCTCTCTACCCCGTCCCAAAAAGTAGACTCCCCTCTTTTTGAGATTCCAGTGCAAATAATAACCACAATAACCCTTTTGTGCCATACTTGTTGCTTCATTAGCTATAGTTACTCAACAGGCTTTCTATGCCTTAGGAGCCCTCTCATTATAGAAGACCAGGAAGTCCAACCAATGCTGACTTCTTGAACTCTTTCTCTGTAGAACAAACACATATTAAGAAAGAATTTATTTTCCCATCTTTCAAAGAACATGAGGTCTTCAAAACAATGTGGAGCTGTTGAAGATGGAATAGATGATCTCAGCACTGACATCCCAGAGAAGGTTGGGTGCTGTTACCCACTTGTTCTGCTCTTGTAACTACTCCAGATCCCTTCCTTAGACTGCCTGCTGAGGGACCTCCCACAGTAGAGCTTTCTGTAGAGCTTTCTATTACCAAAGAAATAATAGATGTTTGTTAGTTATTTCTTATATGTCAGGCACTCTACAATACATAAACTTATTTTATTATTAGAAGACACATTGTAATGTACTTCTTTTTTGAAAGAGAAAAAAACTAAAACTAAGAGATATAAATAACTTCCTAAAAATTACGAAGCTCTTAAGGGGCAGATGATAGCCTTCAGGCTTTGTTATCAGACATATTTGGGCATTAATATCCACTCTGCCACATCTCAAAACCATGTTGCTTCACTAATAATAAAGGTATACTAACAGTAGATAATAAAGCTACTGTTAGAGTGCAGACAGGGTGAGGGTGGATGGAGAGGCACAGGGAGGCACAGTACCACTGGGGCTGGCAAGTCAGAGGTGCACACCCAGAGATCAGAGCAAATGCAAAGAATTGCAACACACAGAGATGACAAGAGAAAAGATTTATTTAAGAAAAGTTCACACCCCACAGACAGGGAGTGGGCCTACACTCTAGGTGAGTGTGGCATCGTAGCCCCCTGGCTTAAATCCTTTTCTTCGAGATGTTGCACGTGACTGCCATGACTTCTTTATCAACCACCTGTGGATGTCTTGGAGATCCTGTGACACAGAGACCCATTAATGTCTGTCCATATTATCATAGACCCAAAGAAGGGCATGACAAGGATTCTAATTCTTCTGCTCCTTCCTGAAGGACATTTCTTAGAGCTAATGGAGGGTGCACCTCCCCTTATCTCCGAGGCATTCCCAGTGGGTAGCTTCAGGGGATCCTTGGCTTCCCTGTAGATAGTGCCCAATTTACTGGAAGATTGAACCCCACCTGCTCTCCCTCTGAGCGGTTATAACTTTAGTAATTACAAGTTTCATGACTTTTACAATCCTTGCCCCATGCATGATGTCTTAGGCCTTGTAAATTACCTTTACTCTAGGCAAGCTTGATTGCCACTATGAGGTATCTCTGATACCTGGAAGTCTGTTTCTGAAAAGACAAAGTCGATAAAGCTAATTTTACCTAAAGTGTGCATTTCTCCAAAAGCATAGCTTCTACTTTCTCATCATTGTGTCCGTGTTTAAGAACAATATGAAAAATGGCTTCCCACTCTCGGTCTGTCCTTTCAGTTCCCTACATTATAGGACTAATAGGATAATTATATTAAATATTATAGGTAAAAATATAGAAAGCATTTTTTGTGTAAATGGTAAATATTCAATACATGTTAACTATTATCTTTATAATTACAACTAGAAAGTAACTTGTCATCTACTCTTCCCTTTGATATTGTAAATTCTACTTTATGCCAGGTATTGTTCAAGATGATTGATGCATAGATTCTATCTTCAAGGAATACTCAGACACTCAGGAAGTATCTATTAGAGAAAACAAATGATCAGAAATGTTATGAGCTGCAGTGGAGGGAGACTTGTTAAGACTGACAGAGGGTAAACGAATATTAAGATCTAAGTCCTGTCTAGGGAAGAGGGTTGACTAAAAGAAATTTTGTAAAGAAGCCTTGGCAATCACTGAAAATTAGGTATTTTTTTCTCATAATACTTGGTTGATACTACTTTCCTGACTTCTCACTTATCTTACTTCCATTGGGAAGTCTTGCTGTTATTCTTATCTTTATCCCTTTCTGCATAATGTGATTTTTTTCTCTCTCTGGCTACATTTAAGGTGTTCTTATTTGTCATTTGTTTCAAATAATTGATTATATTGTGCCTTGGTATAGATTTCTTCCACTTTCTCATGTTTAGGGTTTGTTGAGCTTCTTGAATCTCTAGGTTTAAAGTTTTTGTTAAATTTAGAATTTTTTTGCCCCCTGGTCCCTTATTTTCTAACTTTTTTTTCTATTTTTTTTTTTACCATCCCACTTTGAAAACTCCAGTAACCCCTGTTTTAGGCCCCTTGATGCTATAGTACTGCTCACTAATTCTTTTGGATTTTTTTTTTTTTTTGGTTGTTCAGTTTTTATTTTTGTTATTTTTCATAGTTTCTATTGCTATGTCTCCAAGTTCAATATTTTTCTGTAAACTGTAATTTGTTGTATGGCAGTCAGTATATATTTTTAACTTTGACATGTAGTTTTTCTAAGAGTCAATTTGGATCTTTATTTCTTCTCTCGCTTATTTGTTTATTTTTAAAAATTTTTATTATAAAGATGTGGGATACATTTCAGAGTTAGTTAGATAAACATTGATCATTCAGGTACCCTTGTTGATGAAGTATGTCCCTCCCTCCCCCAGCAGTTTCCCTCAACTGTCCATCCCACCCTCCCCCCACCCCCCACAGTTTCCCACTACTGCCAATTGCTTTCTTATAGCATTATAATTGGTCAAGGTCTGATTATGAGTGAGAACAGATGGAACTCTGTTCTTTTTTTCTGTGATAAATCACTGAGTATGATCGACTCCAAATCCATCCAAGTTGCTGCAAAGTCCATATATTTGTCTTCCTGTATGGCTGCATAATATTCCATTGTGTATATGTACCACATTTTTTAAATCCAGTCCGGCTTCAATGGAAAACATGGTTGGTTTCATGTTTTTGCTATTCTGAATAGAGCTGCAACAAACATACGTGTGTAGATATCGTTCTCTCACTTTTTAAAACATTTTTTCTTGACCATGTGGAATGCAACTTACGATAACTGTTTTGTTAGGTACCAGAATCTTGGTGGGACCTTAAAAAATGTTAGGTCAAAATCACAGAGGGTCTTCTAAACTGTTAAGTCAGACCAGACTAGTGGGGGAGAGGGGTGTGTGTGCCATTCGGTGCAGTGCAAAATATGCAAAGAATTACACAGAAGTTAGATTGAAAAATATAGTTTATTTAGAGAGTAAGCTGGAGAGAGAGAGGAGATTCACTTCACTTCCCCAAGGTAGGGGAGGGAGCCAAAGCTTAGGAAAGCATGGCCTGGCTATAGATCAAAGAACACATGCCCTGGTCAGTGCTTAACAAAACAATGGCAAATGGCTGCTGCTTGAAATTGAATGCTGCTAAACCTTCCCTTTGATGAGGGCAGTTCTTTAGAAACTGGGTGGTGGGATGTTCCATGTCATCATGAAGGGGACAGGTAAGCACAGGTTCTGTTGTCAGATGAACAGCAGGCAAATGGGTGGACTAGTCACTTGACTACTGCCATGGTGATGGGGTCTGGGTCAGGAAGGGCACAAGGGCTGACTAGGTTAACTTCTTTCTTTTCTTTTCTTTTCTTTTTTTTGAGTTGAAGTCTCACTCTGTCACCCAGGCTGGAGTGCAGTGACATGCTGCTCACAGCCATTGCTGCCTCGACCTTGTGGGCTCAGGCGATTCTTCTGCCTCGGCCTTCCAAGTAGGGGGAACTACAGACACATGCCACCACATCCGGCTAGGTTTTTTGTGATTTATTGTAGAGATGAGGTCTCACCAAGTTGTCCCTGGGCTCAGGCAATTATCTCGCCTTGGCCTCCCAAAGTGCTAGGATTGCAGGCTGAGGCACTGCACCTGGCCTTAACTTGTTTCCTATGCAAATACTTGGAATAGAAAAGCTAACTAGTGAAAACAAGCTGGGGAGGGTTTGTAAAGCAATTATGAATAGCTACCTCTGAGAAACCTGTTCTGTTCTTGGCTGGTGATTAGAGAGTAAATTAAATTGCAAGAAAAACATGACAAAGCTAAGTAATGTTAAAATGGCTGCTCTTTAGTTAAGATTATTTTATTAAGTCATTCAATGTTGGCTTTTCACCCTTTCATGTTTAAAAACCCTTGTATTATTAATGCAATAATATATATTATTTCTGAACTATTTTTAGTGATTGGTGTGTGTGTGTGCATGTGAGTGTTTCACTAGGGATGCTTACTGTAAAGTCCAATTATTTAAAAAATGAAGTTCAAATTATTAAACTTAAGGTACCCTAAAAAACTAAATCTCAAGCCTGGAACTCAAACGTAGGTCAAAAACCCACCTCTGTGTAAGTAAATTTCATTTAAAAAATTGACTGTAAAATTCTATTCCAGCTGTTCATTGGTATCTTTTTGTCCACTGTATGGATTAATACTTCTGATGAGAGGAAAAGTGTGGTGCAAAACTCTTGGATTATTTTTCTCATTTCTAAAATGAATTTTAGAGCAGCCAGCAAAGTTTTCAAGCAAAGTTTATTTAGAAAATAAATGAGAAAGAGAGAGAGATAGAAAGAAAGAGAGACAATTCACTTCCCCAAGGTAGGGGAGAGGACCAAAGCTAAGAAAACATGGTAGCCATAACTCAAAGAGTTTGGGAGACTCCAGAGTTTTTAGCAAAGCAATGTCAACTGCTGCTTGAAGTCAAATGCCTTTTAAACCTTCCTTTGATGGGGGTAGGTCGTTTCTACATCATCAGGAAGGGGCAGGTAAGTGCAGGCACTGGCATCAGGGAACAGATGGAAGGCAGATGGGTGTGTTAGTCACATGACTGCTGCCATAGTACTGAGGTTACAAAGGGCTTATTAGGTTAACTTGTTAACAAAACAAACTGGGGAGAGAGTGAGGTTGAACCTTTTAACTTCAATATGGAACCTGAAGGATTTTTAGTTATTATGAGCTGAAAGGTTGGGCTGTCTTATTCTTACATCTGATGGGATTTTCTTTTAATTATATGAGGGGGTGGAGTATGTTGCCAGCTTGGCCTGCGGTAAAATTTACTTTTAAAAATCTTCAAAAGTTTCCTAAAACCTACCTATGGGAAATGTATCTGTGTCTAAACTGTGCTAGCTACCCTGCCTTACTTCCACCTTAACTTTTCATTTCTCTTAAAACAAGAATCTAGAAATTTTGGGTAGCCATTGAAAACTTGCTTAAGATAAAGAGTATGGAAAAAATGCTTACTGATATTTAACTAAATTAACCAGCAAAAAGTAGAAGAGGGTATGGTGATTCTAAATGACTGATAAAGAGTACATGGAAAAAGAAAGTAGGGATTTCTAGGAATAGGCAATGGTAAATGCTGGGAAACATAAGTCACTTGTTCATAATTGTACTGATGGAGCTACATAACTGATATGTCAGCTGTATCTATAGCTATATTCATTCTACACAATTTAGACAAATAAGATTTGGGGTATAGAGCTAGGCACATAACAGAACTTTCATAGTCAACTATGAAAAATCTATCTATCCAATTGACTAATTAATGCCAAACCTGGCCACTACATTGTTATTCAGTTTTATTGGAACACAACCAAAACCATTAGTTTATGTTTTGTCTATGGCTGTTTTCATTCTACAACAGTAAAGTTGGATAGTTGAAACAGAGATCGCATGGCCCACAAAAGCTAAAATATTTACTGTCACTTTACAGAAAAAGTTTGCTATCCCCTGAACAAGATTATGGACAGCATGAATCAAGGATTTTAAATTCCCCGGTGCCCTTTTTTTTCATATCAAAAGCTATTTACTCTTATTCTAATATTGAAATCAACTTAAAATTCAATAAAGCCAGAAAAATACAAAATAAGGGCAGCTGATCTACCTTTGCACACTACTGTCTCGCACAATTAAGTTGATATATTCTTTGGATGTATATTCTAGATTTTGTGTATATGTTATTTTCAGCTATTCTGTACAACAAGTTTTTATCTGAGATAGCATATTATAACTTCTCATAATCCCGGCAATTGAATATAAATCTCTTCTTTAGATGTAGCAATGACACTTTTTATTTGTTCATTTATTTTTCCCAGTTTCCTGCCCATAGATGATAGGAAACTGTAGCATAAAGGAAAAATGAAATGAATTTTTATTAAATGCCTATTATGGGCTGAGAACTGTTCTTTCAAGGCAATTTCTTTGAGTATTTAAGAGAGGTGAAGATTTGGAAATTAAACCAGAACCATAAGACACAAAACCCATGTTTTCTACATTATATCTGTTAACTTTTTTTTTTCTCTTTTTTTACTAACCTTGACGTAGATAAAATATGTTGGGAAAATATTCCTGAAGAATCCTGTTTTTATTTTCCAGGATTTCAAAAATCAGAAGTTATCTATAATTCATGATCTAGATTAGCACTAAATGCATATGGATATACAATCTGCTAAAGCAATTTGAAATATTATAGAAGGCCCTGTGATCCAAAGTAAGTCAACTGCCTATTTGTTTATTCAATCATAAAAAAAATTAATTGAGCACTCACTGTGAACCAGACACTGTGCTATAAGCTAAGACTCTAATGGTGAACTTAACTGACACAATTCTTCCCTCATGGAATTATTGTGTTAAAGACCTGAGAGTCCCTATAAAGGCCTGTGAGTACCTTTTAGAGTTGTGTAAATTCATAGGTTATAAAGTCCTTCCAAAACACTTTATGTAATGCTCATCTCATCTGTGTAAAATAGGTCACATTTTAACCATCTAATAGTATACTGAGCCTCAGATGTAACAGATTGAAGTATCCACAGCTTGTGTGTGGAAGTGTTGGGATAAAAACATGAGCCTATGGCTCCAAAAAGAACTCTCCTTTCACTATTCTGCAACAAGCTCTTTTTAAAATGAAAGGAATCTATAGACCATATTAAACAATGTATTCTACATTAAATATTACTGGAAGTTGTTGTCATAGGTAAACTTTGGCCCCAAGGGAATTCTTTGTTGTAATCCAAAACTAAATAACAGAGTGCCAGGACTAGAAAGGATCCCAGAGGTTATTTCAGTTTAAATTACTCATTTTACAGATGAAGAAACTGAGACCTGGAAAAATTAGGTAAATTATAGCTACTCAGTGAAAGGGCCATTGAGTTTTCTGATTGCTGTTCAGTGTTCTATGAGGACTTTTCCTAGCATGAGTATTCCTGCTATTATAGCTTGTCTTTACTGTGTTTAATGGTGTTATATGATCAACTTTTATATTCAAATAATCCAGATCCATTTACCTGGATGAAAAACTTTGTTCTCATATTTTCTTTTATTCATCAAAATGCCAAATAAAGCACATACTGAAGTATTACATATCCTAAAATGTTATTGCTCACATTTATGTTCTCTTGTTCCAAGAGGGAAAAAACACTATTAAATTATAACAAATCTGTTTGTAATGTTTTCTTGCAGCTTTATGATGGCCTGAAATGTGAGCTTGATGACAGGCATCTCTAAATAAACCCACATCATTTCCTCTGCTCTCTGTGTATTTGGATAGTTGGTCAATGCCTTCACTCATCTGTAAATACTACGTGATCTGTGCTATATGGCACAATTTGTTTCAGATCTACAAGGACACAAATCAATAACACTGTCTACCATTTTCAATGCAAGATTTGAAAGGTACTGAAGTGTGTTGGATAAATTTGCTTTATTGCAGCCATAATTTGGTATATGTGCATTGTATTTATATACACATATGTTGTCATTTCCTTTTTTCATATTTTCAAATATTTAAGAAATATTATCCCCACATTCATTTTTTATACTAGTTAAGGAAAATATTTATAATTTTATTATTGTAGGAAAACTTTAACCCCAATTTTATTATAATGATCAAAATGAATGTCTAGAGACATTCTTGAAGAAGATCTTCAGAGTCAGATGTTATGGATTCAAATTCCAGATTTATCACTCATAGTTAATTGACTCTGAGGAAAAATAAACCTAGTCTTTCTTTGACTCAGTTTTGTCAACTAAATAAAAACAGGTATAATAATAAAAATAACAATAATGGTAATTGCTCCTTAAGATAATTATGGAGAGTAAATGAGATAACCCATATACTATTCTTTGCTCCAACCCTGATATACAGCAAGCATCAATATTGATTGACTACAGTAACTATGATGATGACAGTGATCATGAAGATGGAGAGGACTATAAGTACAACGCTAAGACTTCAAGTGCTGAAGTCGATGACTAAACACCTAGAACTGTTTCTATACTGTATATTGAATGTCCAGTGGCAAGAAATGTGGATAGATTCTCCATGACCTCTTAAGGTAATCTACCAGGAACCTATCATGTTGACCAAAAGTAGTAATATCAATAGAGGAGCTAAAGAAGCAAAAAACAATGCAGTGTATTTAGAAAATTTACCAGACAGGTGGATTTGTGAGTATAGAGTGTTGGTCATATGCAAAATTATATAGATCCATCTCTTTCTGAACAGCATGCCAAGAACAGCTCATGGGAGAAAGAATATTGGATGTTGTCCAAGCAGAAAGGTGAGAGTTAGGGATAGGCAGCTAAAACAATACTTTGCATACTTACTGCAGGTTATATGCAATGTATAGGCAATGGAGGTAAGTATGGAACAGTGCAGTGGTTAAAGAATGACAGGAGAGAAAAAACAAAAGGTAAGAACAGGGGACAGAGTGATCCAGCTCGGTACTGGAAAATTCCACCTAAAGAGTAGCTTGCATTTTAAAGGACTACAGTAGAAATATTATGAGATGGACAGGGTATGGATTGTCAGCTGAGGTCTGTATACATTAACGGGTTGATTTGCAACTGTAGAGCTAGATCATAGTTCATTTGGCTTTCAAATCCATGTCTGCTCACTTACAATCCTAAACGTATTCCACTAGGTCACATAGAAATCCTGAACCAGACTGTTCCTAAATAGCAGAAAGCACTTTAATAAAGATACATTATTTAACTGACATAACTCCCAAGATCTGAGGATCCCAGGCTCTTTCAACAAATTGTACCAGCTTGATTGTAAAATGGTTATTATGTAGGAATTTCAAAAATTATCAGCATCAACTAATTTCAAGAGCTGTTCATATGTATCAGTTGTCAGTCTCTTAGAAGTACACACATACTTGAATAGTCCTTTCAACTCCTATACCTTTCTAGGTCATCAGTTTCCATTTTAAAACCTCCTTTATCTGTAAATGTATTTGACAGCTATATTAATACACACTGCACAATCCATTATGAGTCAGATCACATCAAACTTCCACTCAAGAACCTTCAATGGTTTCACAGTTCACTCTCAGTAAAAGCCAATGTCCTTAGAAGAGCTACAAACCCCACAATCAGCTGATCTGCATTTTTTCTGACCTCATCTTTACCAGTCCCCTTTTCGCTTATGCTGTTCCAACCCCACTAGACCATTCCTTCTTTAAAACCCTATACACGCTCTTCCTCCTGATTGCTATCCACTTCTTGTGCCTAGATGTCCACATGGATGACTTCTTCACTTCCTGTAGTTCTCTGATATAACACCTAGTTACTGTAGATCTTTATTCAGAAGTCACCTCAGCTAGGCCTTTGCTGGGTCCTCAAACAAACTTTTCAATGCAGTCAATGTTTCAAATTTCTTCTCCCTACTTTATGGTTTTTCTTCATTCTTAATCTTATCTAAAATGTGATATACTTTACTTATTTTATTAATTGTTTGTTTCTTCCAGCCAGATTATAAATTTCATGAGGGCATACTCTTCTTCTTCATTTTTGATCAGTGCTAGATCCTCAATGACCAGAACATGGCTTAAATTTGAAGAATACAAGCATATATAAGCAAACAAATATTGGAGTGAATTCTGATTCCTTTAAAATTAAATTTAAAATTATGTGACTTTCCTGCAAGAGGAACAACATAAAACATGTTTTAAATTGTATAAAATAGAGTATAAAATCACTCTGACATTAAATTATTTCACATTGGACTTTTATACTTAGCTAACCTAATTTTCATTAGTATCAGCACAAATATATCTCTCCTACAAAGTGTTATATTCAGTGTTTTCCAGAAGGATTTTAACAACTATATTGTCTTAGTCTATTCAGGTTGCTAAAACAAAAATCCTATAGATTAGGTGACTTATAAACAATAAAAATGTATTTCTCACAGTACTGGAGGCTGAGAAGTCCAAGATCAAGTTTTCAGAAGATTCTGAGTACGGTGAGGGCCTGCTTCTTGATGCGTAGATGGGTATCTTTTCTCTGTGTCCTTCCATGGTGGAAAAAAATAAGGGACCTCTCTTGGCTCTCTATAAAAAAGCACTAATCCCATTAATAAGGACTTCACCCTCATGACATAATCACCTCCCAAAATATCTATCTCCTGAAACCACCATTTTGAGGGGGTCAGTATTCAACAAATGACTTTGGGGTATGCAAAGACTCAGACTGTCACACATATCATCATTTCTTCTTTGTGAAAGTTCACACTCCCACCTCTTTTTTATTCCAAAACCTACCTCCTTGTAAATTCAGCCAAAATTCTTTCTTTTCTAAGCACAACTCAAACAAATCCCCCTCTTTCTTTATTTCTGGACCCTTTAGTGGGTAAACCACTAAGTTTGTAACCTTACTTTATTTATCTGAGATGAGATGTTCCTTGGAGCACTATTTTGTTCAGAAATATAATTTTATTCATATTTTAAATTGCCACTATTTACCTCTTGACTTAGTTGTGAGTCTATTGAAGTCTCATTGACACTTTACAGTTGTTTGAAATCTCCTTCATGCCTAATATAGTGTCTTATATGTGGTATATGCTCAGAAAATATCTGTTGATGGATTTATTCCCACTGTGACTATAGTAATGCAGTGCCTTTGGCTTAAGAAACTGTTAAAATACAATAAGATGAATAAATTGGTGGAAAATCAGACTGAGGTAATCAGAAGTAACAGCTCTGCCAACAACCGTCACTGAAAGATGAATATTAAGTTTGCCCTCAATTCCATTAGGGTCTTTCTAAGGAATACAATGAGATTCCTCTGACAGCATCATAGGACACGAAGTGAGAAGCTTTATTATTAAGTTACAGAGGCAAACTTTTCTTCCTTTCCAATTAAAACGGCTAAACTAAACCTAATATGTTTCATAAATAGGAGGAGCCAGACAGAATTATTGGGCTAAGTCTCCTGTACTGCTAGAGTATCAGCCTTTAAAAGGGTACTCTAACCCAAAGTCAGAAAGTTATGATATCCTTCAGAAAAGCAAATTAAATAAGCTCACAAATAAGACCATGCACAGCTGCGTACTCACATTCGTAAACTGTTTATCTCAATTTTACATCTTGCTTGTCATCTTGAAAGGCATTTTTCTTCTTAAATTCTTATGTGTTTCTGAAGACAATAAAGCCATATCCTAATATGGCAACAATTGCTGTAAATTTTTGTTATTTATTGAAATCATACTATTGTGTCTATTGTTCCTACTTCATTTTCAAGAATAAATTGCTTGAAGTGTGGGTTAGTACATAAATATTCCACTACAAATTAAATGGTTGTCAAAAATGTTTTTGGGAAATTGCAGTGAAAATATAAACCAAAACACTGCATGATTTATAGCTGATACTCCAGCAGGATACTAAAAGTCAGAAAGGAAGAGCCCTTCCCAAGCAGCTGTGTGTGTGTGTGTATGTGTGTGTGTGCAGCTGTGTGTGTGTGTGTGTGTGTGTGTGTGTGTGTGTGTGTGTGTGTGTCCTCCTTAGGGTTGGAGTTAATGAATGTCTAAAAGCAGAGTCAAAAGGAGAAAAAAATTCCATGGTTGTGAAGGTGCTTGGATCTTAAGAAAAAGGAATTGCCATTGACCTTGTTAGTTTAATTAAGTGATTCCCAATTAAGATACTAACAGAATGTTGGGAGCTAATGACATGCAAACTAATATTGGCTCAAAGTGTATGCTATAATTACTGATGATGATGATGATGCTGATTATGTTTTATTATGACCCACTATTAAGCAATGGATCAAAGTGTAGAACACTAAAATATGCGTATTTGAAATTACACTAGAGTGGAAGAAGCAAGCAGCCTACAGCATTTATCCTTAGTGGAATATGTCCATATGTCCACTCAGGGAGGGAAGAGATCAATGATGAAGCAGAAAAATAAAGCACAAAAGTGCAAGTAACCTGTCTTCTATTAAGAAGCAACAGAAATAGCCAGGCACAGTGGCTCATGCCTGTCATCTCAGCACTTTTTTAGGTTGAGGCAAGAGGATTGCCTTAGCCCACAAGTTCAAGACCAGCCTGGGCAACTTGACGAGACCTCCTCTCTACAATAAATCAAAAAATTAGCAGGGCATGGTGGCACACGCCTATAATTCCGGCTAATTGGAAGGCTGAAGCAGAAGGATCGCCTGAGCCCAGCAGGTCAAGGCTGCGGTTGCCACGAGCGTTCCATTGCACTCCAGCCTGGACAACAGAGTGAACTCCAACTCCAAAAACAACAAAAGGAACAACAACATAAATAAAACCACCTTAAACCCCTATAAATTAAATAACTTATATATGTGTTTCATGCTTAGCTCAGTGAATATTTATTGTGTGCTTATTTACTTAGCCAGTGGAGCAATAGAAATAAATTGTGCTTATGTTTATGCTTTTTTTTGTTCTTGTGCTTATGCTTTGTTTTGTTTTGCTTCCATCCCACCTTAGACCTAGATGAACAGTTTTCTAGATAAAAGATTTCCAAAAAGCAAATCCAGCAAATCCAAAGACGATCAGTGTAAATAAATTCTAGAGGACAGTTAGCAATCTGTTATCTAAGGATATTGAGTTCACACAGTCATTGGTTAAAACACTTGTTGTTTTCTGAAGGTAACTCATTTTCATGCATGTGTATACACAAGCTACTATTTATGGGGTATGGTCCAGAGACTCTACAGAAAATAATTTGAGTATTATTTTACAGGTACGAGGACTTATTGTGGATTATAAATTGAGGAGTAATTTAATAAGGTTTACATTTTATCAAGATCACTCTGGAAACTGTATAGGAAATAAATTAAAGGAAGAGATTGGCTAGGAACAAAAAGATAGGACATAACTTAAGTAATTCAAGAGATAAGTTATTAGAGCCAGAATTATGAAAACAGCACTGGGAATGGAGATAAGGTAACAGGTTCCAAAGCTATATAAGTAGAAGAATTGGCAGGACTTTGAATATTTGGATACTGGTGATCAGTTTTTCCCTCATGTAGAATCAAGGAGGGTTATGAGATTTAGACCAAACTATTTATTAGTTCTTTATTCCCTTAGGTCTCTCCAAATAGCCCTCACCAAAAGGGGCAGGGGTTTCTGGTGGAGAGAGAGGTACTGTATTTTTCTTTCACTAGCATAATCTTGTCAGCCCTTTGATGACTGTAATGTTACCTATTTTTTTTTGGAGTCAGAGTCTCACTCTGTCGCCCAGGCTGGAGTGCAGTGGCATGCTCACGGCCACCCCAGTGTCGACCCCCTGGGCTCTGGCGATCCTCCCTCCTCAGCCTTCCAAGTAGCCGGAACTACAGACGCACTCTACTACACCCCACTAATTTTTTATTTTTTTAAATTGTAGAGACGAAGTCTCACCAAGTTGCCCGGGCTGGTCTCGAACCTGCAGGATCAGGCAATACACTCACCTCAGCCTCCCAAAGTGCTGGGATTATAGGCTGAGCCACTGAGCCAGGCCATAATTTTATCTCTTAATGGAGAAGAGCAATTACTTCATAAACCACTTCAGGCAGTCAGATGTGCCTCTGTTGATATGATATACCCCGGGTTAGAAGTAAGGACAAAACCCTGAGCTGAGAGCATACACCTAAAAATAGGGAGAGGGCCCCATGGATAGTTGGAAAGACCACATGAACCCTGAGTCCTTCAGGCATAGAGATCAACATTGGCAGAAAAGGAAGCATTTTGGTGCAGAGTAGTAAGAGACACAAAGATAAATAACCTAGCCACTGTCTGCCATAACCTACCACATATCTTCACTCATTCCTTGGTTGCCATTTGGCAACTCCTGAGCTAAGCAAAATCAGATACTTCCCCATATTTCCACTTATGGAAATGATTGCTCTTAGCGTTCTTTGGTAGCACAAGTATGTGCACCTACATATTATGCTCTAATTATGTCATGTGGTGCTCACATTAGTGTATACTACTTTGCCCTAAGCATCTTAAAGATGAGAACTGTTGTATCTTCCTTTATTTTATCTATCTCTGTACCATCTATGATGAAAAAAATACACCTGTATTCTAACTTAAAATCTTTACTAAACGAATACATGGATGAATAAAATAAAGGAATTAATGAAGGAATGCCCAAACTTATTTAAATTTGCCAAATTTGGAAGTCTTTTCTGGTCTTGCTATTGAAAAATTTGCATTCTTTTCAACAAATCTTCTATGTAAACAAAGTGATATCAGTAGATAGATAGATGATAGATAGATAGATAGATAGATAGATAGATAGATAGATAGATGGATAATATCCAAACATACATAAGAACGGTTCAGCAAATACACAAAGGCATTTCTATCTTCCATAGACATGGTAGACATTCCCAAACATCCATAACATGCTTTCTCTTGGAACTTAAAAATGGGTGTAGCCATTTGTTTCAACTGAGCAATACAGACCCTCCTGCTAGTTATTCTAATTTGAATAAACCATTTCCACACTGACTTTAGATAAATCTTCATAAAACATATAACTCTTCTTGACTTCTGTTCTTATCAGTTTAATATCTGATACATCCTCTATTCGAGGACAATGTAGTAAATGGATTTTTGGAGAAAAAAATCATATACTATACTAGGGAAAATTATTATCTGGAAAGTTATATTTTATGTACATGAAGGAATTAAATGATAGGATTAAAAATGTGATTATTTGGCTCTTCTGTCCTTCAGTTCTTTCTTTATTTTCTGTGCAACACATGAACAGCATTGGGGAAAATCTGATCATTGGTCTAAGTCCTGTCAATTCTTTCACTTACATAATGCCTTTGGAACCTGTCATCTTCTCTCCACTCCCAGTGCTATTTTCATAATTCTGGCTCTAATTACTTATCTCTTGAATTACTTAAATTATGTACTATCTTTTTGTCCCCAGTCAATCCCTTCCTTTAATTTATCTTCTATAGAGTTTCTAGAGTGATCTTGACAAAATGTAAACTTTATTAAATTACTCTTCTATTTAAAATCCACAATAAGTCCTCATACTTGTAAAATAATATTCAAATTATTTCATGTAAAATACAAGGTCTTGAAGAAGAAGGCTGTTATTTTTAAAATTTTTCATCTGTTCTTTCCTCCATATAATTATTTAAGGCAGTCAGTATTCAACTGATGTCCCTTTTCTTGCTAACTTTGTGGGTGCCATTGATTTTACCTAACACCCCCTTCCTCTTTCTTCATATTAATTGGCTAATTTATAAAATTCAGACTCCTGGGGGATTTTAAGAGTTCTATTAGCAGGTGGAATAGACAGGTGAGTAAAAGATCTGTGGGTAGAAACCATACATGGCTTTCCCAAATCACACTTCAACTAATCAGCTAAACTTTTTGTCTGTTTTACATATTGAGGTTCCTTATAGAAGTTCATTTGAATAAAGAGTTTTCTACCCTTAAAAAAAGTTTTAATAACACCAAACTTCCCTGATACCTGTTCAAGTTCTGATTATCTTGGTTGACCCACTTGCATAATGAAAGACTGGGGTGCATAAAATATTCTTGGAGATTTTCCAATTCATATATTGGGGAACTAGGAAAACTTGAGGAAAAGGATACATCGGTAATTGTGGTATCCTAGTTAAGCATGTTTTTAAAATCATGATTGGACTACATTTCTGTAATCATTTATATTATATTGGTATGTTTATAGAGTCAGTTCTGAGCCTCTAGAGATTCCATGGACAGGCTTTAGAAGTGTCATGAGATTTCTAAAGGGAGACATGAATTTTTAATTTTTAAGCATTCTCTGGGAAGAAGGCCCATAAGTTTATTACTGTCTCAAAATATCCATCATAACAAAAAAAGTTTAAGTACTGATATTTTTCATAAAAAGATGAAAGGCAAATGAGTAAGAAGAAATATATCTACCTTTAAGAATATAAATTTAATATAATAAAAGGCAAGAAATATTGCCATTATAAAACACTCAAATGTCATTTAATTGCTCCCCAACAATTTGAAGTTTCTCTAATTTCATTCTATTCAGTCTTGGTTCATATAAAGAAGGAATTAAGGTAAGAACATGAACACAGGGTCTATATATAATTTTGTAAGTTAGTACAAGAGATGGATAAGACTTATGTTGTTAAGCAATGACCTAGAGATCACAGCAAAATACTTGCTTAATCACCAGTGGAGGCAGATGAGAAAGTATTGGGAGATTTATTTATCAAGTAAAAGACGCATTGTCAGATATCTCAAAGGCTGGAAAGAATTCATGTAGATTGATCATAAGAACTTTACATTATCTACGAGGTCTGACAATTAAGTTCATGAACTTGCCACTGTGTGCTTACTTTGGCAGCACTGCACAAGCAACTCGGTAAAGTTTCATAACCTTGGTATATCAGTGTCTCATAGCTGTGCTCATGTTGACATATGGCAGTGTCTTGCTGAATGGTGTTCACTGTTGT
>CAUYQG010186353.1:0-40216 GCA_963574415.1 Tarsius wallacei
TTTTCCAGCTTCCTTAGATGGCTTGTTAGGCTGTTAATTTGTGATCCTTCCATTTTCTTCATGTGTGCTTGTAGGGATATAAATTCCCCTCTTACTACAGCTTTCATGGCGTCCCAGAGATTTTGGTAAGACGTTTCTTCATTTTCATTTTTTTCCAGGTATCTTTTAATCTCTGTTTTGATTTCATCTTTGACCCAGGAGTTGTTTAGCAACATGCTGTTTAGTGTCCATGCCTTTGTGGGTTTTGGGGGACCTTGTTGGTATTAATGTTTATTTTTATTCCACTGTGGTCCGAGAAGGTGCATGGTAAAATTTCGGTCCTTTCAAATTTGCTTATGCTTGATATCATTTCTATCTTAAAGATGAGGAAATGAGACCTTTTTGGAGTTAACTTTCCCAAGGTGATAAAACTAACAAGCAGTATAAGTCATTTATTTGACCCAGCTCTCTGATCCAGTGTCTGTAGTCTTCCCACCAAGATGACTGCACCTAGACCTTGGGTTGGAACTTGCCTAAGGCCAAGTGGGCACCTGTGTAAAGAAACGCCCCACCCCCTCCCCACCCCATAGGTTTCAGTAGCTGCAGTTCAGTCCCAACAGTTCTGTGTTTTAGACTTTGCTAACGTTGCCATTACTGAGTGTATAGATCAAGGAGCTCAAGACAAGGGTCTGGACTCCAGTAAGACTTGAAAGTCATCTGCCTATAAATGGTGGGTTAAGTTATGGGTTTGGGATATATTAAGTATCACTAAATTGTGAGAAGATCAAAGAAGTAATACAATCTTGGGAAATATGGATAGTTAAGAATTTAAAGAGGGAGAAAATCAAAGGGAAAAAGAAGAAAGTAAAGAAGAAAACATCTGAATGGTCAGAGGAAAACCAGGAGAAGTTGGTTTTAGAGAAGTTCAGGGACGAGACAATTTCAAGAAAGAAGGGGTGGTCAGCTCTATAAAATATTGCAGAAAGGTCAAATATGTCTGTATAGTATTTACAGGATAAAATCTAAGTTCAGAAACAATTCTACACCTCACATAAAAGACTCCTGATTATAGGATTCTACCCTAGTAAGTCCACACTGTCATATCTCTGCGTCAGGCTACAGTTTCTATGGATAGGAAATGAGATCATTCAGGTCTCTTTAGCTTTCCATACGTCATATAGTGCAAGAATGCCAACCCTCCTCAAATCTCCTTTACTCAGTTTATGAAGCCCCAAAATGGTATCTCACCTGAGCTCTCCAAGGCTGTTCTTTCCTCTCTCATGTGGCATGTTGTTCTCCTCCTCCCTTGTTCCATATTTTTATGATAATAATAATAGTAATACTAACTACCATTTATCGAGTACTAACTGTATACCAAGTACTTCACATGCTTTATTTTTAATCCTCAGAACAACTGAGGCTCAGAGAGGGAAGGAGGTTACCCAAGGCCATACATAAAGATGGAGCAGAGCAAGATGCCAATCCAGCCTGAACTCTTCACCACTGCACCATACTTGGAAGCCTTGGTCAAGATAACCACCATCAGTCCTCTTCCTAGTGAAAGAGATGGCACATATACTATGAACACTGTGTGTGTAGCCTCCCTCCCTGTTTTAATGCCAGAAGATGCTACTATATTCTTCTTCTCATGTCTAGATGTAGGCATTGCTTTATTCATGAATCATAACGTAAGAGGCACTCTCACTATTTATCAATGGCACTAACGCAGGCATAATTCTTCTCAAAGACCTCGCCATTATTTTATGAAGTATGGCCCTGGTGGGCCCATAGACTTATCTAGGCATGTCTGTGTTCTAAAGAGAACACAGCTTAGACCCACATTAAAATTCCTGACGCGTAAATCTGCTTGAAATCTTGTTTGATGGTTTGAACATGCTGAGTTGTAAAGAAACCTGAACATTAAGAAAGAGAAACAAAGTTGTAAAACACAACTGTAAGTCAAACAGGAAGACTGGGGACTGCCACAGAGAACATGGATCCTAAGCATGAGACAGTCAGGTTGGGAAAAATTGAAAAGAATCTTTCTTTCAGAAAGAGAAATTTGATAACATTAAATACTCAAAGGATATTTTCCACAGGGAATTGGTTAAAGAACCATCTGAAGGTGATCTGTAAGTTAAAAGATAGATAAGCAAAGCTTTATCAACTAAAATCTTCAGCTAATCAGAGCTTACAATTCAATTTGTGAAGATTCTTTTGTTTTCCCTGATAAGAATTAGGTAACTGACCTAATCTTATTTTCAATTTAGCTGCCCAAAAGTTTGGTACCAAATTTGGGGCTTAATTCTAGCAACAGTAATTAACAATTTGGGTCTTTATCAACTACATATGTTTTTTTCCCCCTTCCTAGAAAAAAATTACCCTATTCTGAAATTTTTACTTGTATTTACATTTAACCATTTTACTATATGTAAACTTTTGGGAACAAATTTTCAGTGTTGACAAATAATGATGAATGACAGATAGATAAAGAGATAAATAATAGATGGATAGATAGATAGATAGATAGATAGATAGATAGATAGATAGATAGATAATAGACAGGTAATAGATAGACAATAGATGGAAAATAGATAATGGATGGATAGATAGATGATAGATAGGTAGATGACTAAGAGATCATTGACAGATGGATATAGAACAGGAAGAAACTTGTTAAATATGGGATACAATATTTAAATAAACCAAAGATAACTCTGAGGTTTTCCAGCTCCAGTGGCTGGACTGAGATTGAGAATACAGGACATCTTGAAAAGCAGGGAAGAACAGTGAGTTAAATTTGTACATGTTGAGTTCAAGGGGCCTAGAACTATTCAGGAAGTGGTTAAATATGAGTCTAAAGCTTGGAGAAAAGTTCTGAGCTAGAGATGTAGGGTTTTTTTTTTCCAGCAGTAGTATAAAGTAGTTTAACATGACAGTAAAAGCAATCACTGAGGGAGAATGTCCCCACTTCCTGAACTTGGCCAACTTAAAAGTAGGAACAATTCAAGTACAGAATGCCCATAAACATTAGCACTGAAAGGAAAAACAATATAGGAACTAGGCCAAAAGTTCTGAGTGGAACCAGGAAAGCACAGGGTTAGAAACTGAAGGGACAAGAGTGTCCAATGAAGCAGAGAGGCCCAGCAAGGAAATACTAAAAATACTAAAAAGTTGGGACAGTTAAAAGATTACTTGTGGCCTTGTGAGGAGTAGTTCTCAATACCATGATAGTAGCAGAAGCCCTTCTTTTGAAAAGTACAGATGAGAAGTAAGGAACATGCAGAAGGCAGTAACCCCCAAAGAAATCATAGCAGGGAAAGCAGAGATGGCTTGGGTTTTACTTTCTGGATGGAAGTGGAGACTTTGTGAACAAGGGATTAGAAGGGTCTGAAGAAGTAGCTAGCTGTTCAACCAGAAGGCAGCCCACACCAAGCACCACGTACTCCAGCATGGCACAGAGTAACCCACTGAGGGTTTTCTGTTTTTATCTCCCCCAAAGGGCACACAGAGGTGCTAAAAGAACCAGTGAACCAGAAGTGGGTTTGTGGATAGGGATGAGAAGGCCCCACAATGCAAGGAATCCATCTTGTGTACTACTGATTTATGTGAATACCAGGACACACTCCCCAAAGAATCAGGCAGGGTTAGCTATGCCCCAGCCAACATGAATGCCCATGAGCCAATTCAGCTTAGCCTCACTACATTCAAAACCAGCAATGGCCCAGGGAAAGTTCAGACCAGGAGCCCCTGCTTCAGTATCAGAGGGTCTGTTAGCACCTCTCTATACTTTGGTAATCTTGAGAAAGAGGATAAGAGAGAACTTTTAAGAAAGGGGAGATATTGTCCTTTTAAGAAAGGGGAGACATAGCTCTGAGAATAACTTTGACTTGAATGATCATTTATTCAAACGATGAATCTAAAACAATCCCAAAGATACTTAAAAAATGTTATTAAGCTATTCTTTTTAGTTTCTATATTATATATATTTATATATAATATAGATATATATTATATATAATATAATATATCCTTTATATATACACATATGTATATATGTATATACTGCACATACACACATTGGGATAAATGATCATCCAAGTCAAAGGTATACTCATTATCAAGGCAACGTCCCCCCTTTCTTAAAAGGAGTTCTCTCCTGTCCTCTTTCTCAAGATTACCAAAGTATGGAGAGGTGCTAACAAACCCTCTGATACTGAAGCAGGAGCTCCCAGTATGTGTATATATAAAGTATATATAATACTATGAAGCTCATATCATAATATATAATATAAACAAATTATATATGTAATATAGTATATTATATAGACTATAAAGTACATATATTATAGTATAGTATATATAATACATATATATGAAGGGGACACAAAATTTATTTATAAAAATTGTTTATTTCTACATGTTTAAACTTCAGTCACCTTCAAAGTATTCTCCATTTGATGCAATGCACCTACTGAGACACTTATTCCACTGCTCAAAACAGTTCTTGAATTCATCAATTTTGGTGTCTTTTAGTGCTTCTCTGTTTTTTGTTTCACCTCTTCCATATTGGCAAAATGTTTCTCTCTGAGGACTTTTTTCATATGGGAAACAAAAAGTTGCTCAGGGTAAAATCAGGTGAAAAGGGAGGGTGGGACATGGAGGTCATGCTGTTTTTTGTCAAAAACTCCTAAACACTCAGCATAGTGTGGGAAGGTGCATTGTGGTGGAAGAACCAGTCACCTGTTTGTCACAGCTCAGGATGTTTCTTCTGCAAATCATGATGCAACCTTCTCAAAACTTCCAGATAAAATCTTTGGTTGACTGTTTGACCCAGAGAAATAAATTCCAAGTATACTACAGGGGGACAGGGGGCCACCCACTGAAAGAGAATTATGGTTTTTTTTGGTGGGGGTCCCTCTTCATACATGTTTTTAAAGTCAGGGTCTTGCTATGTTGCCCAGGCTGGTCTAGGACTCCTGGTCTCAAGTAATCCTCCAGCCTCAGCCTCACAAAGTGTTGGGATTACTGGCATAAGCCACCACTTTTAAAGGCCCCCAAAGAAACTTTCTAAAATTCAAAAAGACTGCATACTTCAAAAAAATAAACTTAAGGTTTTAGCTTTTTGGGTCTTGTGTATATGTGTTCTCTTTCCCACGTTGAGGGAAATAGAGACAAAAGTGCAAAATAAAATCAGTTATAAAAAATAAAAAGCATCCTATTTTTTGCACAAATTAGGTATAGTGCATAAGTTTTTACCCTTCTATACTTGCAAATAAAATATTCTAGCTACTATGGCCAGAATAATAATAGGATTTGTGTTGGAAAGGATGCTGGTGAAACAGTTGCTCACGTTTTTAATTAACAGGAGGGACTAACCCACAAGAAAGTAGATGGCAGGAATAAGGAGGGACAGAGGACATCATCCTAGATGGCAGAATCTTCAGAGCAGCAGAATCTTTTTTCAAGAAGGTGAAGAATAATGGAATTACAGATGCCATTTTGTAGAGAAGGCAGAAGATGGATGTCATTTTTCAACTCTGTGGTCCCTGCACTTGAACAGATCCAGTGGAAATGATGTATTTTTTATGAGAAGGTCATATTTTCATTCTGGTAAAGAAGCAGCAAGAGCCTTCTGTAAAGAAAGTAAGGTTAAGGATATAGAGGAGCTGGTCTATCATGGAATGAAGCCCGGGCAGGAAGACCAGTGAATTTTTGGTCCTCTTTCATAACAGGAGGCATAGCTCATGATTCCAGAGATAACCATAGAAATGAATACGCCTGGCCCAGAAGGGATGAGCTAACTCTGAGGTTTCAAAGAGAATGCTGATGTAACTTCAGCGTGAATATGAGTGGAGGCCCCAGCTATAGTTGGAGGCCTTTTGAAGCCAAGAATTTGACTCAATTTGAAATCACTAAGGTCAGAGTAAGCCAATTTCTCTCAAGAATGGAAACCCAGACTGTGGGTTTGGAGGTGAATTCTGGTATAAAGGCTCTGATTAGGCATTGATACGGACTCTGCCTAGAAATTTCAGGCCAAGAAGATGTCTCTGCTACACTGGGCAGCAAGCCCAAGTTACCTTCAACTCTCACCACTTGGTGATTACAATCTCCATCACTGACCCAAGTGCAGACCCTTTCTAACTCATCAACCCTTCACCACCCCAAGTCTCTTATTCTTTCAGACTCTGTTTTGTAAGATATTATCTACAATTGAGAGGCAAATGTTGATCAGAGGGGAAATCGAGTATTTAAGAGGTAGGAAAGACATCAAAGCATTAAGTATTAAATTCTAGAGGAATATTGTAAATCAGCCAGAGCTTCTAGAGAGAGAGCCAGACCCTGTGGAGAGAGAACAAAACAAGAGCAAACTGGCAGAAATGTGGAGTGGCTTGCACTCTTCTAACCTCAAGGGTGGGAGCAGTCAAGAACACAGGGTTTTACCAAGTAGAGGCAAAAGTCTTGGTCAAACCCAGTTGTACATAGACTGCTCCTGGTGGCCTCTGCCTGATCATAATGGCATTATACCAGGAAAAAGTACAAGTTAGGAATGAGATGATAATTAGAAGCAGAGTTACCCTTGATCGTGTTAGCTAGAGCTTGGGAGAAGGTCTATGGCAGCAGTAGCCACCCTTGACTAAACACTGGAATCACCTGAGGGGCTTTAAAAAAAAAAATGCTGATTTTCGTAAACTTCCCAGGTGATTTTAATGAGTTTCTAAAATTTTTAATTATGGTCTTGGGAGTCTTCTGAGGGAAGTTTCTACCAGAGACAAAGAGTGTTGTCCTGAAGAAGAAGAATATGAGTTAGATGTAAAAGAGTTAGCTTAAGCTTATGTATGTCAGAGTTTCCGTTTCTTCTGTTGGTACTGGTCAAGTAGTAAGTCATGTCACTACCTATGACACTGATCCGTAAGCAATACAAAGCAGTATCACTGACAGTAAGGGGTCTGAAGAACCCTGGAATGGGGAACGGTAGAGGTTCAATCTCTTGGTCTCTGGGTATGAGGAGGTGTGGATGCTCTCACTCTCCATCCCACCTCTCCAGAGAAACAGGCCCACTGCCAGTGGGGAATGTGACAGGGAGTCCATATCATTTAGTGGTTAATCATTAATTTACTTAAATGTTTTGGTTTGAAGACATAGAATGTGTTCACGATAAAATAACCAGCATCCCATTGAAAAGAGAATGCAGAACTGAGATTCAATAACCACATTGAAGTTTCTGGGTCAGACAAGGCAGTCAGAAATAATAGTATGGTACTGTTGGAAAATGAAGCTGAGGGCAAAGATACAAAGTTTTATTGAACTGATATAGCTTCTTCCTAGATGAATAAGTGTAAGATGTTATTTAGTTTCTTAACATTTTGAAAATCATTCTCTAATTCCATTAGTTCATTTGAAGGTCTCAAGGACCCAGATAAACCAGGCAGGAAAACCTTCGTTTCAGAAAAGCCAATCACCTGCATAACATAGCCAAAGACCCACTTGGCCTAATTTAATGCCAGATCCAGGCTTCTCTTACAATAATGGTGTTTGGCCACATTTCTAAAGCACTTTCATTTTATGACTTGGTTTCTCATTGGTTGGTTTATAGCTTGCTATTTATTCTTACCCTGGCGATGTGACTTTTTATATTATGTCAGATGTGTCCTTCTCTGCATGGAACAAGGCAATTAGCTGTAAAGACTTCCCCTGACACCACATTTAAATCATACAGGACTACATTTTCAAATATTCCAGATGAGACAAACTATTAAGCAAATACTGCACACAAGAGGATTTAGGAAATTTACACATGGCTTCTACACTGTGGCAGTATAAACTATTTATATGAACTTCTGCCTTCTCTGAGATGACAATTTAGCCCCTAAAAAAGCAGATATATGTGCAGTTGATCACCCTGGTGCCTGGTAGATAGGTGATGCTCAAGCACTTTGATTATATCTGAATCTGAGTCTTACTCTTAGAAGGAAGCAGTGGACACGATTCTAATCAACAGAATTGAAAGTGAGGAGAATATTTGGGAGAAATTGACTGAATTTCAAAATTGGAAATGCCATAAAAAAGGAGATGTAGGTTTTTTTCTGATGTGGTTTGGCTGTTTCAAGCACAGTTTAAAAGGAATATGCCAGAAAGTACTCAGTAGATTGGTTCTTGAACTGGGTTCAACGAACCAGCCTCATCTCAGACAGCCTTTTCAGACTCTACTGGTTTTATCTGTATTTGTCCTGCTTCCTGCCTGTTTTACCTTCACTTTTGTGAGAGCTCCAGCCCTTTTCAATGGGATGCTGGTTATTTTATTGTGAACACATTCTGTCTTCAAACCAAAACACATGAGTAAATTAATGATTACCCAAACATTCCTGTCTCATTTCCAAACTGCATTTATATTTTCCCTGACATGTACTTACACCTTTGTAGTTCTGATATTCTATAATATACCTTACTTGACTCAGCCTTGAGAAGCCCCATTATCAAAGAACTGACCTCGCAACCAACACTAATATGATCACCTTCACAGCACTGGGCCAAACAACTTCAGACTCTTAATCTAGACTTAAAATAGCAAATTTTTTGAAGTTCAAAAATGAAATAACTATGTCCCATGTGAACTCCAAAATAAAAAATAGGTCAGGAGGGATGGGTGACTCTTTAAGGTAAAATTGTATTAACATGTTTAAATATTATGTTTGTTCTTTCTCTTCCTAACTTTTAAATGTTAAAGTGCCCTGAGTTTGGTCCTTGGCCATTTATCTTCTTTACTTGCACTCACTCTTTAAGTGATTTTATTGAATTGCATGGCTATAAACATATTAATTCTGTTAACTTTCAAATTTACAACTACAGCCTAACCCTCTCCCTCTGGTCTCCTACCTCATATATCCTGCACCCTGACATCTTCACTTGGAGATTTGTAAGTGTTTCAAACATAACATAACGTGTCTGTCTATGCTTGAACTCTTGATTCTTTCTTCAAAGCATGATCTTTTTCTCTGCCTTGCTCTTCATGTTGGAAGGAAAGAAGGTAGGGAGGGAGGCAGGCAGGCTGGGGTGGTGGTGAGGAGGAAGGAAGAGGGAGAGGAAGGAATGAAGGGAGGAAGGGAAGAAGAAAGGGAGAAAGGAAGGGAGAGAGGGAGGAAGGAAAGAATAGAGAGAGGACGGGAGGGAGAAAAGGGGGAAGCGATAAAGGAAGGGAGGGAGGTAGAAAGCAGAAAGGCGAGGAAGGCAAGAAAGAGGAAAGGAAGAAAAGGAAGAAGGAAGGGAGAGAGGGGAGGAAGGGGGGGAGAAAGAAGGGAGGGAGGAGAAAGGATGGAAGAGAGAGGACTGAAGGAGGGAAGGAAGGGAGGGAGGGAGAGAGAAAAGAAGGAAAGGAAGAAAGGGGGGAAAGGAGGAAGAGAGGGTAGGAGGGACTGAAGCGGGAAGACAACTGGCTAGTAGGACAACGTGATACTGAAGAGTATGTAAACAGAAATGACAATTTTTTAAACAGAATTTTGAGAGGCAAAATACTTTAAAAACTGCCCCAGGAATTGTTCATGCTTTGCTGACCCAGATTTTAAACTAAATTTTAAGAACTGGCAACAGACATCACGGAGGGTCAACACTTTTTGAAAAATGGATAAAAGGGTCAGCAAACGCCACTTAAAATGTCTCTGTGAATTAATGCACAATCAAGCTCATCAATATTCTGCAGCGGTCAAAAAACTCTACTGAAAGCAATACTAGTTATTTCTGAAATATGACGAGATATATGAACTTAGTGAAGTCTATTTAAGGAAAATAAGTTTAGGGTACAACCATTTGTAAAACGTTGTTTAAATATAGATTGAGTGATGCTTGTTTCTTCTAAGGCAGGCTTTAAAACAAAACCTGATGAGTCAGAGCTCCACATTTGGTTAAAAAGGTTTGCTAAGAAAGGAAGACCCCTCAACAACTTTTCTCTCTCTCTCTTCACCTGTGTATAAACATCCCTGAGTGCATATTCCCACCCATGTTCTGAGCTCCTTGGAAGATCACCAACATGTGACTGTGATGAGCACTTCAAGACAACAATGGAACAACCCCTAAATCCCCTCATGCACTATCAATCAAATCCACAAATGTTGACTGGGTACCCTCCGATGCCCCGCAACACACTTCTCTTATTTCATCCTTTCCTGGAAATTGAAACTCAGTATATATTTTTTTATTATTATGTGTTATTAATTTTTAACTGAAAATCTACACAGCATGAGCTTTATCCAAACATACATTTTTAAGGAGAGAGTAAACTATCTAAGAGCATCATTAAGACTCCAATGTGATACATCGCTTACCTCCTTTTATTTTCTTCCTCCTATTTTGCTCTGTCATGAAGTTGGAGTGCAAGCTGACTCCAGCAATTTCACCAGATACCACAGACTAATGGCTGTGGGACTGCTGCCAGTTGCCCTGTAGACATGTGCTTCCCATTGGCTTATCTTTACTCATTATTCTGTTCTTAATATCATTGTGCGAAGAATCTGAAGATTACGAAATAACAAGGTTTTCCAATATGCTGCTGTGTTTAAACATGTGATAAATTAGCAAGGGGATCGTGCAATGAAAGCATTTGCATTTAATTTTCATTCAAGGCACAGAGCTAACACAGGACTAGAGGAAGCAATTTAGTTTATTCTCAAGAGTTTGGGTGAGCACAAAATCAAATAAAGCTGAACCACAACATGGCAGGATTTATGCAATCCACACAACTGAACAAAGTAACACCCTAGTCAGTGAACGAAGCTGCCTTTTCCCCCGTCTTTTAAATCGTCAGAGCATCGATGCAGGACTTCCATAAGTCAAGCAAAATGTTATAGTGAAAAAGCAGTTTGTACACTAGTGTCAAATTTCCAGATACAAATACAAATTATAAAATTCAGATCCAAATTTTATTTAAAGAAAATCTTTTTTTTTTTCCTAGAAAGCAGGATTTATTGAGAGGACAGAAAAGCTCCCACAATGGGAGGGGACCCGAGGGGGTTGCCTAAGAAAAATCTTCATTTTAAAAGAAGTTAATGAAAGTTACACAAGAAATGGAGATGAGAATTTTTTTTCACTCAATTATCTTGGCCAACTCAAGTATTAGGCAGGGCTATATTTGCTATTTGTAAAAATATCACAATAAAATAAAACCATCTTCCTATTCACCTCATGAGGAGGTGAAAATGAGTTTTCTGAAGTGACACTCATAAAGCACATTTAATTTTTTAAAGAGCTTTTTAAGATATATAAGAGGAATAAAGTGACTTTTAGTCATTTATTTGGAAAATCAGCATTTCTGTAGATATTCACTACAGAATCGTTTGTATGGGATTTTTTGGATGGATATCACTGGTTTGATAGAATTTGGCACTGGTCCAAGAACAGAGATTTAAATCTTAAATATGAAACAGTCCTTTGTTTTGCTTTTCTTGTTCTTTGAAAAGCTCATTTTGGGCTTTGAAAATATTTACTCAAGGGATATTGTCCTCAGGAACTATAACGAAGAAGTTGCCAACTTGATATTATTTGAGGAAGTGCCAAAAAACCTTTGCAAAAGCTATCTCCCCATTTGCTCTCTGATGCCTGAAATTTCAACAGCTCTAATTCACTCAGCTGTGCTAATGGTTGACATTTTCCCATAGTAACCCTTTGAGGTGAGGAGGGGAAGGAAGTGATAGCAGGGCTCAAACAGCCACAACAAGATCACTGCAGCAGACTGTCATTCAGTCTAACTTGTTCCATGTTATTCACAAATATGTCCCAAAGTTTTTCAAATGATTTTTGAAACCTAGTTATAACATCATTGTAGCATGTGTTCCCAAACTTACTGAGAGGAGAAAAGGAGAATTCTTGAGAAGTCCTTGGGTAAAACCAAAAGGATGTTGGCAGCTAAGGTTTGGAGCAGAGAAGAGAAAAAGAGGCAATGCCACCCACTGTATTCTCCTCACACCAGATATCCTGGGAACTGAGAGACAATCAGATTGCCTTTTAGTGACCGCTCCATTTGCTTCTAAATGCTATGAATCAGCTTTTGGAAAGTCACTTTAGAATGTAACCAGACGTTTCCTGTTTTAAAAACATTAAAACATTTCCCCTTCTTACACACTTTCTCATTCTCCAAGTTTTTAGGGATGGCCTGGAATTTCAAAGAATCCTAAAATGAACCTAAAAGTTTACTTCAGCATCCTTAGATGTAAATTGCTAAGGTGTGAACATTGGAATTCATCTAAAGAAAGTCATTTTCTCTTCACAACTTAGCCTATATTAAACTATATTTTTCCCCTTGTGTTGCTTAATAAATGCTTTCCTGTTTTAAAACTATTGTTTATGTTAGAGAAGATGAAAACAAAACAGGAATTAATTAGCTTTCCTTTTGTCATCTGTTAACATCCATTAACACAATCAGCTTCCCCTAAATTGAGGGGGGAACTGGGGTCTTAATAAATTATATAGGATTAATTGACTAATTCAAATATGTGTGCATATAAATTTATTTTTAAATATTATCCATTAAGGAAATACAAAAGAATTAAGTGTCCCAATTTTATATAATTCTGAAGGCAGAGATCCTATTCTTTGAAAAGAAACACCTTATTTAAGATCCAAAATACTTTCTCAGGTTTGGATTAATTTGTTCTTGTGCTGTTCATGAGGTTCTTGATACATACAAATAGAGAGTTCTCTAAAACTACCTTGATATCTGTACATTCCCAGGAGTTATCAAAAGTTCTAATAAAATTATTTCATGCAAAAGAACATTAGAGTATGATTTCTTGCTGTCCCTACTCTTTTCTTCAAGAAAAAAGAAAATGAACACTTTATTTTTATTTTTTATTTTTATTTATTTGTTTTTTAAGATGAGGTCTCGCTATGTTACCTAGGCTGGTCTCGATCTCCTGAACTCAAGCAATCCTCCTGTCTCAGTCTCCCAAAGTGCTGGGATTATAGGCATGAGCCACCATGCCCAGCTGAGAATGAGGACTTAAAAAGATGGGCTCAAATGATGAAGTCAATGGGTGATAAGAAGAAATTTATTTACTCTTGGAAGAAGTGCAAATCAAAAGCATGGTTCCCTTATGACACAAGATACCCACAAATTACTAAACTATTTCTTTTTGTTCAGCAGAAATAAAAAACTGGAATTCCGGTGGTGATCGCTCCTTCCCTTCATCCAGGGGGACTTTTCATCTATCCCTACTGCTCTAGCATGTTCACTGTTCTCTGCAGCATGAAAATCTGATAAGGTTCACAAGGGGTGAGAAACCTTAACTTCAATATTTTCCTGCTGAGCTTGAAAGTACTTTGCAGACTCTAGCAAGATGGAAATCTTAGTTGCAGCATCAGGAAGTGGACACCACACTTTATCCTATATTCCTATCTCTGTTAGAGAAGTAGCTCTAGAGAAGGAACTGATTAAGAAATCAAGGTAGGTTTTCCTTCTTGCTTAAAGGGATTATCCCTCAAAATAAGATCATGTGCTTCCTACATCAGCTTTTTATAAATAATATGCCTTTTTTTAAAGCTAGTTTCTCTTAAACCTCTTAAACTGGAGACCTTGAGGATTTTGATTCATCGACAACTTACCAAAAATTGGACTATATTGGAACATTATTATTACCTATGGAATAAATCCATTCTTGAACTATTCTTATTTAGCTGGAATTTCAGAGGAAGGCTTACCTTCTCCTCAGCCTTGGGGACAGGGAAGTAGAAAAGTGATAGAACACTCTTAGATGTCCCACAAATGGCCATTCATTTTCCAGATATAATTGAATTCAGTTCTCTGTGACTCAGTTTTCTCATCTGCAAAGTGAGTTATACTACATATCTCATAGATTGTTGTGAGGAATTAAAAAGCATATGAAGACTCTTGCTACACAATGTGCATTTAATCACTAGGAGCTGTAGTTTTTTAAATAATTATAATAATAAAAGCTTTACTATTCTGCCATAAGCAATCACTACTTGGTTGCAGCTACCCTGCCTTCTCCTTCATAGCTAAGTCAACTTAATGGTCCACTAGGAGAATTCTTTGGGACTTACAATGAGCTTAAAGGAGGAGAATGAAGCCTATAGAACACTCTGTATAATCAAAGAAGTCAACCTGAGCTGGAACAGGCTTGGGACTCTGATAAATGGTAGCAATTGAAAGGGAACTCCCAGTCACAGCAAATAAAGCTATTGAAATGTCCTCAAATGCTTATCGCTGGGTGTTGGGTGACAAAAAGCCTCTGCAGATTCGTATCTTAAGTCATTCTGACAGAGAAAAAGCTACAAGAAAACTGTCAGAAAGGGGACCCCATTCCTGGGAACCTGAGAAAGAATTACAGTCAAAAGGGACCTTGGGTGAAGAAAGCAAGCTACCAGTGTGAGGCCAGAACCAGTAGGTTATGAGCAGCAATAGCTCTCAATGTTCACTCGGACCCACAAGGAGGCAAGACTATGGCAGTGAGTTCCCAAGGGACATCTCAGGGCTGTACAATGAGGAGGGGAGGACATGGTGTGTGTGATGATTCATTTTATGTATCAACTTGGCTGAGCCATGGTGCCCAGGTATTTGGTCAAACATTATTCAGAAGGTGTCTGTGAGAGTGTTTTTTGGATGAGATTACCATTTGAACCAGTGGACTTTGAGGAAAACAGATTTCTCTCCATAGTGTGGGTGGGCCTCATCTAACCTGTTGAAGGCCTAAATAGAACAACAACAGCAGCACACTCTTAGATATCTCACAGATGGCTCTTTATTTCCAAGCTGTGCCATTGTATTTGTTGTTTGCCTGAACTCCCCTAAGCAAGAAGAAATTCTGCCAGCCGACAATCTTTGGTCTTGAACTGCAGGATTGACTCTTCCCTAGGCCTGGCTCCAGGTTTTTCCTGACTGCCTTCAGACTTGAGCCGCAGATTTCGGACGTGCCAGCTTCCAAAACTGTGTAAACCAGTTCTTTATATCTCTCTTTATATATGCATATATTTTACCAATTCAGTTTCTCTGGAGAACCCTAACTAATACAATGGAGGAAGATCTAGGAAAGGCCAAGCCAAGTGTAGGACTAGGTTGTTGCCACTGTCACCATTGTTTACCATCCATACCACTTGATGACTTGCCTCTCTTTAGACTGAAGTGTACTGGGTAAGCATCCATTATGACTGTGAAGCAAATACCTGTATATTTAACCTTTTCTATTTATTTCCATTAATTAGTTCATTTGTAATTATTCCTCCTTATTCTTCCCCAATGAGTCAGAGGAAGCTTACCATAAAAAGTATAAATAATAGAGCCATTAAAATAAGAAATAAAAATGACCTATTATGAGAAAGGAGAAGGGAAAATATCTGGAGGATAATAAGGAAAAACTTATTCTACAAATAGTACATCTGGACTTCACAGCAACTATCATACTGATCTAGCACAGAAACAAAGAACAGAGTACCACATGTTCTCACTTATAAATGGACCCTGAACATTTACCATAATACTATAAGAAAGGGATTGGCAGTAGCAGGATACTGCCAGGATGAGGATGGGGGGACATGACATCAATAGCAGTACCTGGTCTCAATCCAGGCAAAGTGAGACCCAAAGGGAGGCCCAAACTTTACCTGTATGATGTCCACTTGTATACCTAATCCTGAATTATACCCCACATCTTTAAAATTAAAAAAAACAAGAAGAACACATAGTAGGTCTGAGCTTCCTACAGTCAAAAGCAAAAAGGGAACTATAATGGCTTCCATAGCATTTAGATAACGAATTAAAGATGGTCAAAGAGAATGTGGTTAGTGCTCATCATTCCTGATCTCCCTTCCTTCCTGAGCACAGGGAAAACTATATCTCTCAGCCCTCTTACAGCTAGGCAGGGGTATAAGACTAGTTTTATCCAGTGAATTTTGAGCACAAACATGTGCTGCTTCCAAACTGAGGCCTTGCAAGTCCTGCACCCCTTCCGTGAGGCAGACATGTTGATTCAGTGGCGTCGCCACATCCAGGCAGTTTGGATGGCAAAGGAAATAGCTACTGTGGAAAGTTACATGACCCACAGAGAACTTTGTGGAGAGATAAATTTTGAGTGTTCAGTCAATGGAATTTCTGAGTTGTCTATTACCAAGGAAGAGCCAAGCCTGCTCCAAATAAAATACCAAGTGTAAAGCCTGACACAGAAGCTACTCTATTGCATGTCCCCTTACCCAGTAAAACAAGTTGTATGTGTTTTCAAGAGCAATGTAGGCTTGTTTTTTCTGGAGCTAAATTCTTTAAAGAAATGTATTACATTTTCTTCTTTCCTTAAAAAAGGAAAGAACAATCTAGTGAAAAATCTTCTACTAAAAAGTGTCTTTAAAAGTAGATTATACAAATGGTAGAGATATTTTATTATATAATGGCATTTAATTTGATAAAATCCTAAGCATATTGTTACATTGTAATTCCTCTGGAGGGTCTACGGTCATGTGGTCCGCGTCATTCCTGGCAATCTGGGAGGATGCAAAGACTGAGCTGAGGCAGAGATCATAGATTTGTAGCCTGTGGCCCATGTCCAGACTGCAGAACAATTTTGCTTGGTCTACTGTGTTTTCACATTTTTTGAACTAGTTGACAACATCAAATAACCAAGAGCATTCACATAAAAATCTTGATGATTTCTGGTTTCTCTTTTTTTAAAAAAAAAAAAAAATCAGTTTTGGCAACACTAAGTTCACATTCCCAAGTGACAAAAAATCATCTGGAGCTGGGTAGCTATGGCCACTACAGTTGTGGCTTGTTCACCAAGTCCCCAGAGTCTTCCCCCTCATGCCAACACACTCCACTTGTTTTCATTACCTGACTGACCCTTTGGAGCATTTGAGTTTATGAGCCTAGGCTTAAAGGATCTAGAACACTAGAACCACCTAGAGTCTCAAAGGCATTTGTTTTGAAAGTTAAAGAAATTGGGTCCCTGACCATACTTCTTACTTTAAACCAATCAGCCCATTTTATATGTTTTATATACTGGGCTTTTGGATACCAAGCTTCCCAGCAGGAAACAAAGCTCAACAAGGTGAGATAATTTGAGGAGGGTTAAATGTGTGGGGACAGGGTATGGTGAAACCATGGGCATGGGGGCAGCATGCTGGGTCTGAAGGGACTCGGGGTGGGGGGGGTGTAGTCACAGAGAGAGAGAATCCTGTTGTGTAGAGAGGCCACCTGTGCACCTGACAGGAACTGTGACCTTTAGCCAGAAGAGGAGGAACCAGGAGAAAGAACTCCTCAACCTCACTTTCCTCTTTGTCACTGGATCACTTGATACTGCTTCTCATTGGCTGAACCCAAGTGAAAGCCAAAAGGCAAGGGAGTTCCCTTGATTTTGGTCATAGAGATACCTCCTGGGTCACAGAGTGGGAAGACTAGGAGGGGCAAAGAGAAGATAGCACAGCTTTCAGGTAGAAGTTTGGGAAAGAAATAGTTCTACTATTGCAAAATGGTATATAAATCAGAGAGAAAGAGTGAGAGACAGAGAGAGAGACAGAGAGAGAGAGAGAGTGCGGCAATACATAGAACTAGATGACTAGCTATATTGGTTTGCTAGGGTTGCCATAACAAAGTACTACAATGATGTAACACATTCACTGACTCACTGTTCTGAAGGATATAAGTTTGAGATCTAGGTGTTGGCAAGGCTGGTTCCTTCTGAGAACTGCGAGGAATCTGTTTCATGTCTCTCTCCTAGTTTCTGGTAGTTTGTGGCCATCTTTGGTGTTTCTTGACTTGTAGCTATGTCATCCTAATTTTCAGATGGTATTCTCCCTGTGTACATATCTGTCCCTTTGTCAAAATTTCCCCTTTTTGTAAGGACACCAGTCATAATGGAATAGGATCTACCATAATGACTTTGTTTTCATTTGATCATCTGCAAAGACTCTATTTCCAAATAAGGAAAGATGTACTGGAAGGTTCAGGCTTCAACGTCTTTTAGATGAATACAATTCAGCCCACAACAATAGCTTAATCCTTAGACTAGTAGTTCTCAGTCAATGGTGCCTTGTCAACTCTGAAATGTGAAGTTTACTAGATGGAATGAAAGGTTTTCATAAAATTTACTTTTATTTTCATTTGTGTTTTATCATATTTCCACCCTAACAATAAAATATATCCCCAATAATAGCACTGACATCTATTATTCTTGTGTTTTCTAAGTTATCTTAGCATTTAATTATATACTCAAAAGTATTATTTCAATTTTAAAACACTAATGTAATTACCGTTTTGGTTTGTGTGTTAACGTTTAATAGAAACTCCCAACAAGATAACACAACTTTTCTTTTGAAAGGCATAAATTATATCTCTAATAGTAGAATACTTCTAAACATATAAATATCCTTTTAGGAAAAAAATGGGATATGCCATCAATCATGGTGAGATGTGGATTCGCTGATAGAATCAATGGTAAGCTCTAACATTTGAAAAATAATTTGTAAGGGCATTATACTTTCTCTCTTGGTTGGTAACTAGGACATTAACAGCTTCTCTAAATTCTTTCCCCACTTCTGATTTTCCTTTTTTAAGGAAGCTAGAACTATTTTGGGACTATGCAAATACTGGGCACCATGGGGATTTTGTTGTAATTGTTTTTTAATTACTGGCAAGAGATTTCACAAGCTTTATGCATAAATAGCTTTGAGTGTTTTCTAAAGGCTTAGTTCCAACACTGTGGCTGTTCATTCATCATCACATGGATAGCTCTGGTACTATCAGGTCTCTACTGGGATGCTAAATAAGTATCAGAAGAGATCTATGGTCCTGTTCAATACAGTAAAACATTGGCTATAAAAGTTCAGCTGAAGCAAACATAAGAGTAAAGGTGGGTCTCCTTAAGATTATTGGGCAGCTATTGAGGTGAAATGAAATAGGCAGAAATTCAGTTACCAAAACAAGAATCAAGATATAAACTTCGGCTCAGAAATAAGACAGAAATTCAAGTGTGACGGTACAAGGTCATGTTTGAGCTGGAATTAAGGGAACAAGTTGAGTCAACTGCTGATAAAATGTGGGTCCTTAAATCTCTCCTAACTTAACTCAAGATTGGCCTCCCACCTTAGCCTCCCAAATAACTATAGGAACATGTCACTGCACTAAGCTAGATATATATATATATATATATTTTTTTTTTTTTTTGAGTTGGAGTCTCACTCTGTCACCCAGACTGGAGTAGAGTGGCCGCACCCAGCCACCACAGCCTCGACCTGCTGGGGCTCCGGCGATCCTTCCGCCTCAGCCTTCCAAGCAGCTGGAACTACAGGCACGCGCTACCACGCCTGGCTAATTTTTTTATTTATTGTGGAGATGAGGTCTCACCAAGTTGCCCAGGTGGGTCTCGAACCCGCGGGCTCAGGCAATCCACTCACCTCAGCCTCCCAAGGCACAGGATTACAGGCTGAGCCACCTATGTAAAATAGAACTTGGTACTTATTTACCAGTGTTTTAAAATACTTGTTAAAAATTTCCCACAAGACATCTAAAAATGTACCATGGGAAATTTTTGTTGTTTAAAAAAATAAACAAACAAATAGAACAATGAAAATGAGAGCATAAATGTCTCATATTTATAGAATTTGAGTTTTAAAAATAAGAAAATTATGAAAAATAATTATTATATTACCTAATGCCAACACATATTTCTTATTATAAAATTAATTGAAAGTTATTGCACATAATTTTTACTTAAATTGAAGGCATATTTTTACTTTAAGACAAAAAATAGTTACTGCCAAAGTTAGGCAATTATGGGTAAATAGCAGAAAATAAACATCTGTAAACAATTTGGCATAAACCTATATCCCAAATTTATATAAGCTCTGCATATGCCATATCTCTTTAAGACAAACACAGAGTCCACGTTGAATTATTCTTTCTTCACAAAGGTATTTCTACATTTAAGCCCAGATCTGATAAAATATGTATGTCCCAAGTGTAATAATGAATATTCATATAAATCACGGCAAGGAAGCTAGAGGAGAAATTACATCATTCTTTTTTTTTCCTTTTCTTTCCTCATGAGATCTTCCTCTAATTGACCACATAGAGATAAGAGTGGCCTGACTCAGGCAAGTTACCCAGTGGGCCAAGGTTGACTTAACTGCTCTGGCTGAGAGACAGCTGCCCTCTTTCTCCATCCTGTCTGTTCATTGACTCCTGGTAGAAAATGAGTCCAGTGTCCTAGACAACTGACATCAACCTTCACAAGCCAGATGTGGAAAATGGTACTATTTCTATTTGTTAGTACTTAGTGAACTATAGTACTCCAGAAAACTAAAAAGCTTTCTTGTGCTAGTAAGACAGTTCTTCTGCAGTGTTTGTATAAGTCTAAGAAAGCATTAAAAATGTTGGCTCTAAGAAATGCCTACACTGAATCACATAGCAGCCAACATAGCTCCAGTGATTTAACTTTCCACACACTTGACATCAACGGAATTATCACCTTCATCTTACACAAGATGAAGTTATTTTATCTATGTATTATGATCATACATTTACTATTTTCTCTCTTCTTCTGACTAATAAAACTTTTTTTCTTCTTGATAAAGGAAACCGAATTTTGGGAATAATATATCCACACTTAGTTTTCACTTGCTGTAAAATGTATTATATGTTTGTTTACATATTAATTTGGAAAAAAGAATTTCTGGTGGAAATGTATTGCTATGTATAAGAACAATATTCAGAAATTTCCTACTTCAGTAGTTTCTGAATTACTTAAGGAATCAACTTTTAATAACCAGAAATTCCCCAAAACCCAAAGCTTTATTTTAATATTACTATTTTTTGCATTTTTCTAAATACCAAATCATAACTGTACTGGTATCGTACTAGAATTGCAATAATATATAATGAGATTAGAGAGATTTCTCCATTGCAGTAGTCAGGATAGATTATCTGGCAGTTCATAAGATTTACCACCTCATTGGATCTTGGAGTGGCCTAGGGCCCTAAAGAACATGCATTGCTTTTCTGTTTACAGGGCTATTGTCAAGTTGCACTGTTATCTCTGTGACCCCAGGGACCAAAATGATGGCAAAAATGGAAATGGGATGATTTGTGACATTTATTTCTACCCCCACTTTCTTCTTTAGCCACTTTGTCCACATTTCTCTTCCCTTCTCACACTAGCCTCACCTTGAAAAATCTCATTCACACCTAAGGATATACCTGCTACCTGACCATTGATTCCCAAATGCATCCCTCCAGATCTTTCTCCTGTGCTTCAAGCTCATATACCTGACAGCCTATTGCTTATCTCAACCTGTGTCTCCACAGGCAACAAAACTCAGCTTCACCAAAGTGGAACTCATTATCTTTCTCTCTCCAGCCCCTTCTGGTCCTATATTCTCTGTGACAGTACAAAGTGCCAATCTAGATAGAAACCTGGGAGACATCCCAGACTCCTCCAAATCCTTCTCTTGCTCTTATCCATTCCCTGAATGAATCCTGTCAGTTCAACTTCCATAACATCTCTCATATCTGTCCCCACATAGAGGTACAATAATAGATCTGTGCCCACGGATATAGTGAGGCATAAAGAAAAGTATGCCTAGATCCATTTAGGGGCCCAAGAAAGTTAGGAAAGTCCTTCTGGAGAAGATGATCTCTGAGCTGAGGCTTCAAGGGAGATAGGTACGGAAGCAATTCTGGGTAGTGGCAGCAACAAAACCAAGGGCTGGACAAGACAAATTGCAGGCCTGTCAGTATGGCTAGAACACAAGTTGAGTGCAAGTATGATGCAAGCATGGAAAGTGAGAGTCTAGGGAGTTTAGCTTTGTTCTCATAGGCAGTTGGGAATCACTGCAGGGATTTAAACAAAGGAATGACAAAATTGGAACTACCTTTTAAGAAACCTCTCTAGTGCAATGTAGAGGATGGACAAAATGGGACAAGACTGGAAGCAACAAGCTGTTGCTATAATCCAGGTGACAGGAAATACCAGTCTGAGCCGCAAGGGTGTGCAGGGATGACAATAGACAGAGGCAGTGATGAGGAGGCGAGACTCTAGTCCCCACTCCAGCCCTAACTAGAGCAGCTTTACCCTCAACTTGTTTTATGTTAAGCTTGCACGCAAGCTTTTCATTTGAAGAAAAGGTCTTGCAGTTTGAGAACCTTTGGTCTCCAGGGTAAAACATGGTCCACAGACCCCCTCAGTGATGGGCTACTCCACCCCTGCATGACCTGCCCCCTGCAGTTACAGTCACTGCCTGTGATTTCCCTACACACTGTGGAAGCTCTTTCCAGCTACTGTGCCTTCCCGCTTGCTTTACCTATTCCCAGTGTCTTTTCCCTTACTACTTAGCCGTGACCTCTTTAAGAAGCCTCCTCTGATCCCCCAAACTTCCATCACTGCCCAGGTCATCTTACATCCTCTAAGATCAGAATATTTTCTGATCTTCTCTCCCTACAATGATGCTCTGAATATTAATTATACTTCTTGTCTAATCCAACTACTCAATGCTTAACACATACTGGGCTTCTCCTTTTAATGTACTTTTCATTTGTACAATTTTTAGTTCTCATCTCCCCCAAATAAATTCCAAACCCTTGAGGGCAAAGTCAGTGCCTTTTAGATGTGTGTTTTTTTGTTTGTTGTAAAATAGAGAAGATGGCATCTTTCATTGCACCTGACTTTACATTTGCCTCAGCCATTAGTTAAAAATCACTTTATTTAATTCTCTGTCGTATTTCATATACACGTTTGTCTTAATTACATTGAAAATTTGATGTCTTCATATATAACTCATGTCACAAAATCAGATTATAGATGAGATCATGTTATAATGAAATTCTTTCTCTGCTCAAGAATGTCTAGAACAGACATATGTGATATTGCTATAGACCGAATTGTGTCTCCCAAAGTTCATATGTTGAATATCTAATCTTCAATGTGGCTGTATTTGGAAATTGGGCATTTAAGGTTAAAAGGGATAATAAAAATGGGTTCCTTATCTGTGGAATTGCTGGTCTTATAAGAAGAAGCCTAGAGAGACATTGTCTCTCTCCCTGTTCAGGCCAGGTGAACACACAGAAAGAAGGCAAGAAGTAAACCAGGAAGACAGCCCTCACCAAAACTTGACCATATTGGCACCCTGATATGGAACTTCCAGCCTCCAGAACTCTGAGAAAATTAAATTTTGTTGTTTAAGCCACCTAGTCTGTGGTATTCTGTTATGGCAGCCCAGCTGACTAATACATATACCAAATTCAGGACAATAAGGCTTCAGGGTAATCGAGTCCAGACTGGGAAGAACCTTTGTTATGAGGACTCCACTGAAAAATAGCCACAGATGCTAAATGCCATCACATTTACTTGGCCTAAAAATTCACAATCCTTACACTAGACATAAATAACAGATGGGATGAGAAAAATAATAATTTTATATATAAACTCTTAAATTGTAGTTAATGAAAATGGGACAAAAAAGAAAGTTGTTGATAGAAGAGTTAATTCATATGTACTCTTTCCCTAAAGATAATACAGAGGTTTCACTCTTCCCAAATCAATTCCCAGTGGGTAACAGGGCACTTTGTTACTTTCAAGATATTAGGAAAGAGGTTGTGGTTTTCATGTAATTGCACCATAAATATCCAAGACCATACAGAAAATAAATGATGGAGGGTTGGACCTTCATCTCAGCATTAATTAAAACCACAACCTTGGGTACAGGCATAGGGGAAAAGGAAATGAACGGAAATACATCTCAAAAGTTTTCTTCCTATAGACCACCTAAATTCTTTTTATGCCTGTAGAATGTCTAATGCAAGGGTGTTATCTAGCCTCAGAGAACAGAAGGACCTTCTATGATAGCTCTGACAGGTAATGTAGTATGCTTCTCTTGACTATGTGACAGCCAACTCACTATCATATAAATCAACAAATTCCATAGTTGAGCAGCTAAATCTTAGGATCTTAAGTTGAACCAAAAGATGCTTTAAAACAACAACAAAAATAACAATAAAACAAAGTTTTCTTTCACAAATTCTCACTTGAGTTAAGATAAAATAATGATTCTGTGGCTGATACACCTCTGAAGACAAATGTCCTCCAAATATTTAGAGTATGGTGATAGTTATCCCAGGTTAAACATAGCCTAGTCTTTCTATGCCCTGCTGGTTTAACTCTTGTATTCTTATTTATAATGTTAATTTGTTCAGCAGTATTACAGGGAAAACTAAGCCTATGTATTATGATCTCTTTAATAAATAAGACTAGGAAAGTAATGAACAGCTTTAAAAATAGTTCACAGCAAAGCTCAGCCTTTTCCTTTTTTTTTAACTTGCAAAGAGAAATGAGAAACATGCATTGGAGTGGCAGGAAGAAGGAAGATTCTCACCTTCTCTTCCTTAAAATGTTTTTCTTGATCATTAATTACTCAGACCTGTGACACTTTGACATGGAGTGGGGTGAGCATAGAGGAAGAACTGTGGATCTCCTGAAAAAAAAAAGAACATATGAGTTTGTTGTCTCACCAAATTCTCAAAAAAAGTCTGAGAATCAGAAAAAGTTAAGAATCACTGAGGGAAAGAGCCTTCTATAAACCGGAAACTCTAGAAACAAAGGGTTAAAAGTATTCACTGCTACCATGTAGGTTTAGAGATAGAAATAAGGAAGTTTCATTGGACTTTCAACCTCTGTAGACAATGGAAGGTGTTTGTTCAGTTAACTTTTCCAAAAGATGACTTCCTGCCAAGCAGTAGGCTGTAACACTTGCACACAATAGTCTGCACTTCCCATGCAAGCCACTGAGAAAATCCTGATTTCCGTGGACTGTTTCTGAGGTTTGCCATTATATTACAGTCGAGAAAAGGAGTGGGAAGGAGAAGGTAAACACTGCATTCAATTCTCTTACAATCTATTTTTAACATGCCTGAGAAGGTTTTGAGCTATTAATGTAATGAGGCTAGATTCAAAAACAAAAAAAAAAGACCAGCAGGACAACAAAGTTCTGCCATGGAGAGAGTGGGGGCTAATTCCTTAAGGATGCTGACAGCTGTTTTAATATCACATGAGATGTTTGCATTACTCAGTGTACATTTAATTTGAGGAAATCCTGATAAAAAGCAAATGTGTAATGTGAATGAACTAGCTTTTCCCCTGACACTGTTTTTCACAGCCTATGGTGGGTGTTTCATAACTCTCTGCTGTCTATCCACTGAATTTTATGTCTTACGTGTTTATCAGGGGAAATTACTACAGTCTCCCACCTTGGTGTAGCTCTAGGGTCTTTGAGACTTCATCTCTACAAAAAATAAAAACAAATTAGCCTGTAATCCCAGCTACTCAGAAGGTTGAGACAGGAGGTTCACTTGAGGCCAGGAGGTGAAGGCTTCAGTGAGCTGGGCTTGTACCACTACTGCACTCCAGCCTGGGTGACAGAGAGAAACCCTGTGTGTGTGTGTGTGTGTGTGTGTGTGTGTGTGTGTGTGTGTGTATTCATATGAATACACACACACACACACACACCAGGGTGGCAAAAAAATGTAAACAACTTTAAGAGATGTTCGCCATAATCAGAAGTGTCTGGACACTGATGGTAACCACTTTGAGCACCTCTTGTAATTATAGAAGTCAAACGTGACTTTATTCCTCTTATCAAGTATTACAATGCTTTCCCTGGAGATATATATATATCCAGCTACACAGTAGGCTGAGGTGGAAGAATCATTTAAGCCCAGGAGTTTGAATCTAGCCTGGGCAACACAGCAAGACTTGTTCTCTAGAAAAAAGAATAAAAGGAGATTAAATCAACACAGCTGTGATTCAGGATAGGAATTGATTGCTAGAACACTCAAAAACCAGCTTGAGCTAGCATAACATCATTCAAGGTCAAGATGTACCAAATTTTATGACACTGCGGAAGCTATACAGTAATTCTCTGCTGCTAAATTTCAAAGACAATACAATCAACAGCCACCACTTAGTGTAAAGCTGGGATTCTTAGGTGTATTTGTAGAAATTATTTTTCACAAGTTTTCCCTCTCTTCATTTTGCAGAAGGCCAGTTTGCCAGTCTGCCTACTGGCAAGTTAAGCAGTATTAGTTAAGAAAATTACAGTAGTAGGAGTAGCAGTAACAGTAATAGTAGCTAGAATGTATCAAGTGCTTACTAGTGATCAAACACAATACTGAGCACTTTGTAAATAGCATGTTGTTTAATCCATGGTTTTCCTATATTCAGGCAATAAAAATGAGGTTCAGAAAAGTTAGTTACTTGCCGAGGCAATACTGCTAATAAATGGTACAGTCAAGATTCAAATAAAATTCCATTCTTAGCCAGTTTCCCATTTTCTCAACCTCTGTGCTATACAGGCACACTTCATTTTATTGCACTTTGCAGATATTACATTTTTTACAAATTGAAGATCTGTGTCAACCCTGCATCTAGTAAGTCTATCAGCATTATTTTTCCAACAGTTTGTGCTCAAGTGTCTCTGTCACATTTCAGTAATTCTCACATTATTTCAAACCTTTTCATTTTTATAATATCTGCTATGGTTGATCTGTGATCAGTGATCTTTGATGTTATTATTATAATTGTTTTGGGATGTGACAAACTACACCCTTATATCCCATGGCAAACTTCATAGATAAACATATATGTTCTCTGTACTCCACCAGCCAGATTTTCTCCCATTTCTCTCCCTTTCCTCAGACCTTCCTATTCCCTGAGACACAACAACATTGAAATTAGGCCAAATAATAACCTTACAAAGGCCTCTAAGTGCTGAGGTGAAATGAAGAGTCCTACATCTCTCACTTTAAAATCAAAAGCTAAAAGTGATTAAGTTAAGTGAGGGAGGCATACTGAAAGCCAAATAGGCTGAAAGCCGCTTGTGCCAAACAGCCAAGTGGTGAATGCAAAGAAAATGTCCTTGAAGGAAATTTAAAATGCTACTACAGTGAACACATGAATAATAAGAAAGTGAAACAGGCTTAATGCAAATATGAGTAAAGTTTTAGAGGTCTAGATAGATCAAATCAGTCACAACATTCCCTTAAGCCACAGCCTAATCCAGAGCAATGTCCTAACTCTTCAATTAGGGCTGAGAGAGATAAGAAAGTTGCAGAAGAAAAGTTGGAAGTTAGCAGAGGCTGCTTCATGAGGTTTAAGGAAAGAGGCCATCTCTATAAAATAAAAATGCAAGGTAAAGCAGCAAGTACTGATGGAGAAGCTGCAGCAAGGTATCCAGAAGATCTAGTTAAGGTAATTGATAAAGGTGGCTACACTAAACAACAGGTTTTTGACGTAGATGAAACACTTTTCTATTTGAAAAAGATGTCTTCTAGGGCTTTTATAACCAGAAGTCATACAAGTAGTCAATGCCAGGCTTCAAAGCTTCAAGGGACAGACTGACTCTCTTTTTAGGGGCTAATATGCCTGGTAGCTTTAAGTTGAAGTCAATGCTCATTTATGACTCCAAAAATCTAGGACTCTTAAGAATTATGCTAAGTCAACTCTGCCTGTGCTTTATAGATGGGAAAACAAAGCATGGATGACAGAACATTTGTTTACAGCATGGTTTACTGAATATTTTAAGACCATAATTGAGACCTACTGCTCCGATAAAATAAATTCCTTTAGAAATGTTACTATTTATTTATGCATCTAGTCACTGAAGAGCTCTGAGGAAGATGTACAAGGATATTAATGTTGTTTTCATGCCTACTAACACAGTATCCACTCTGTATCCAAAGATCAAGGAGTAATTTTAACTTTCAAGTCTTAATGTTTAAGAAATACATTTTGCAAGGATACAGTTGCCATAGATATCTGATGGGTCTAGGTAAAGTAAATTGAAAACCTTCTGGAAAGGATGCCATTGAGAACATTTGCAATTCATAGAGAGAAGGTCAAAATATCAACATTAACTGGAGTTTTAAGTTGATTCCAATCCTCATGGATGAATTTGAGGACTTCAAGACTTCAGTGGAAGAAGTAACTATAGAAAAGTTAGAAGTTAGCAGAGCCTGCTTCATGAGGTTTAAGGAAAGAGCCAATTTCCACAAAATAAAAATGCAAGGTAAAGCAGGAAGTGCTGAAGGAGAAGCTGATGTGGTGGAAATACCAAGATAACTAGAATTAGCAGTGAAGCCTGAAGATGTGACTGAATTTCTGGATTCTCATGATAAAACCTCAGCAGATGAGAAGTTGCATTTTATGGATGAGCAAAGAAAGTGTTTTCTTAAAAATCTACTCCTAGTGAAGATGCTGTGAACATTTGCCCAACCCGCGCGGCTGTCTCGAGGGGTCCCGAGAGAGAGCAGCAAGAGATTAAGAAAGACACAGACACAAAGACATAGAGAAAAGCTGGGGCCAGGTGGGACACTTTCCTCTGATGGAGGAGAAGTGACCTCGAACTAGCTCAGCATGTTTATTTTATAATTAAGCACAAAGAAAGTTGGAAGGGATTCAAGGTCTGTGTGGGAGCCATAACGGAATTTGTTGCTACCTAAAGGTGAGTTGTTTCACAGTTATCTTGTGGCTAAGGCTTTATTTATGCTATGTGCACCTGGATGTGTGGGAATCTGCGACACCATGTTGTGTAACAGGCTGCATCCCTCACAGCCTGCCTTTGGCTAGGATGCAGAGCTTCCAAGCTAGACCTTGCCTATGAGTTTGGGGCCTTTAAGCGAGACCTTGCCTTCGCTTAGGCCTTTACTCAAGGCCTGCTACAGTGACAGTGCTCATCTACTCCCCACATCACATCTGCTCCCAACAAGCATTGTTGAAATGTCAACAAAATTTAGAATATGACATCACCTTAGTTGATAAAGCAGTGGTAGAATTTGAGAAGATTGTCTCCAATTTTAAAAATTCTACTATGGATAAAATGCTAACAAACAGCTTTGCATGCCAAAGAGAAATCTTTCATGACAGAAAGAGTCAAATGATATAGCAAACTGCACTGTTGTCTTAGTTTAAGAAATTTCCACAGCCACCCCAACTTTCAGCAACCACCACCCTGATCAGTCAGAAGCCATTAACATCTAAGCAAAATCCTCTACCAGATGATCCTTAGCATTTTTTAGCAATAAAGTGTTTCTAAATTCAGGTCTGTACATTGTTTTTTAGACGTAATGCTATTGCACCCTTAATAGAGTACAGTATAGGATAAACATAACTTTTATATGAATTGTATGTGACTTGCTTTATTGCAATTTAGCTTTATTGTAGTCATTTGGAACCAAACCTGTAATACCTCTGAGGAATGCCTGCTTTCATTTATAGTCCTGGTACACCCTGTGAATTACAAGAAACGTATGTTAAGTGAAATCACTTTCTTTTCAAAAATGTACCTGAAACTGGGTCCCAGAATTTCTCCCATCTTCCCATGACAGTGAGGATGGGAAAAACAAAAAAGGGTAGCTGAATGGAGGGAACCGCACCATTTCACAGTTTTCACCCTGCACGAGAGCCTCTTCTTTCTACATGGTCATCTCAGACTTGAAGCTATCGCTCAGTCTAGGAGAAGCAACTTCTGAAATTATTTTGACTCCTCTAAGTATAGCGTAATAATACGCCAAATGCCAGATCATTCTACTAGTATTGCTGCTGCTACAATTATTACTACTATATCAGTATCAGGACTGGTACCCTACAGAATAGGGCAATGGCATTTCTTAACTAGGGGTTTTTCTATTAGAGTCCTTAATGCACCTTAATACATTATTGTATAAATGTATTAAATGTATAGGTACAATAAAATAATTCAGTAAAATGTCTAAAAAAGTAGTATAACTGGAACTCATCATAAAGTTCCAATATAATTAGAAATGGAAATACTTGGCAATGCTTTAGCTTGAGATAGAAGAAGATGAAAATATATATATATATATATATATATATATATATATCAGAGTTTGCCCAGATTCGTGAAGAGACGTATGGAACTGATTTCTAGGATGTGATTCCCTTATCCAGTCTCAAGTCTCAACTCTCAGCTTCTCAAATTTCTCTCTTTGGCACACTTGTCTTCTATTTTGAGCCTCCACTTCCCCAAAATCCTTATGCCACAAGATATGCTAGGACAAAAATTATGCTTACTGAAAAATGTGCAATTTCAATGACATTAAAATAAATAGGAATATACCTGACATTTCTATGTTTACTTAAAACAATTTTTAAAGTTGTTTTGTTTTTAATTACTCATATTCATAGAAACCAGAGATATTCACCATTAATATTTTCTGTACTTTTTGATATTTATTCTATATGTATATTGAATAGTCTATTCATTTAACAAAAATTGAGTACCTACTATGTGCCAGAAAAGGTAATCTATATGTTGAGAAAATAGCAATAAAGAAAATGAACACAAATTTCTAATCGTACAGAACTTATATTCAAGATGGGGAAGACAGACCATAAACCCCTCAGATGAGTCACATATATAGTATATTAGAAGATAGTAAATGCTTTGGAGAAAATTTTAGTGGTGCAAAGAGCTAGACTATGTTGGGCTGGAGTGAATTTTGTCATTTTAAATAGAATGAGTTACTAAGAAGGTGACATTTTAGCAGAAACTTAAAAGGAGTAAGGGACAAAACCACACACAGGTAGGATACAGAACAACTTCAAACTAACATGGAATACAAAAATAAGGTTTATTTCTTGCTCACAATTTTGTGACCTGTGGTAGCTTTGTTTCAGGTGGCAGTCTCTGGGTGGATATATATAGACGTGTTATCTTCCCTCATTGAATCCAAACCACAACAGTGGAACATGGTGGCACACTTACAACAAAACACTCCTGTTTGAAACAAGGAAGAATGAGAGACATACAGCAGCAATCACTACTGGTCCACAGCAATTCTGAAAGCCCATTGTAAATGCATTGCCATTTTCTTCTGAGGGAAAAATACATTCCTTGATTTGGCCCAAGATCTGCCCCTGAGAGTCTCTGCCTAATGTCCTGTTTTCCAGAGTTGTTGGCAAAGTCCTCTGTAGGTGCAGGTGGAGATCGTTCCTTGGTCATTCCCTTCCTTGGCCACTTTTGAAAAGTGCAGTAAAGTACACACCGATCTTAAGTCCTATATAGCTTTCTTACCTTGTTTCCTGTGTACAGAATCTTAAGAGGTCATTTTATACCTCATATAGTCTTAGTTTGGTTTAGTTTAGGCTGGGGTTGTTTTGCCAATGCCATTTTTCCCATAAACTTTGGACATTTTCCATGTATTTGGTGCTAATAATGGCTATTTGTCAAAAAACACATGCATATTTTATTGTACAAATTTAAAGTATATAACATGATGCTTTGCCATAAATATATATAGTAAAGTGATACAGTCAAGCAAATTATCATACCCATCATCTCATATAGTTACCTTTCCTTTTCTTTTTACTTATGGTAAGAGTACCAGAAATCTACTCTCTTGGCAAATTTCTAGTAGACAGAACAATATTATTAGCTATAGTCCTCATGGGGTACATTAGCTCTCTATGTATTCATTCTTCAGAACTGCAACTTTGTATCTATGACTCCTAATTTCCTCTTTGCCCTCCTGCCCACCATTCTACTCTCTGTTTCTATGTATTCATGTATTCCTTTTAAAAAAACATTTCCCATATAAGTGAGATTATGCAGTATCTTTCTTTCTGTTCTTCATAGCTACCCATAGGAAATAAAATCACCATCTCATAAAGATAGCTTCATTCTCATCATTATTCACAATAACCAAGATATGAAAACAACAGAAATGTGCATAAGTGGGTGAAGGGATAAAGAAAATGTGGTTTATATATATCAGAATATTATTCTGCCTTCAAAAAGAAGAAAATTCTGCCATGTTCTACAATGTTGATGAGCTGAGAGGACATTATGCCAAGAGAAATAAACCTTTTTAGGGTTTGTTGTACAACTCTTTTTAAGACAATACAATTCTTTTCAAGACACATCTCTCTTTGTATAGTCAATTATCTTTACCTTGGGCCCATCAGCTTCGGAGAAGCACACCTAATGCATTACAGCAAATGACCATTTATATCTTAATCACAGGTCTGCAAGTCACTTAGGCAGCTCTGCCTTGCTGTGCAGCTCTACGTGGTTGGGGAGCTAGGGTGGCTCTGCTCCATCTATCTTTTATTCTCTTCCTGGGACTAGCAACCAAGTTATCCAGATGTCATATTTTGCTCATGATAATGAGAAAGTCCAAGAGTGACCTCCAAGTTTACATTGGAAATGAATGAAAGCCTGAAAAACACAGATACTTAATCTACTTGGCCCAGAAGCAGCACTTCCTTGCAGTTCCTATTACACTTTACCAACAGCAGTAACATAGCACCACGTAACCGCAGAGTCTGGGAAATACGGTCCCTGGTTGGGGAACTGCTTCCCAACAATTCCACACTGTGGAAGGGAAGCACAAATCTTTGCAACTCAACTAGCCATTTCTGCAACAATGGAGAAATGTTTCCCTACCTTGCCTTATATGGAAGAAAACACATAATAAATACATACAGCATGATTTCATCCCTGTGATTTATATAGAGAGCTAGATATGTAGACACAAATGTAGATCTAGAGAAAACTCTGAAATTATATATTGACAGTGGTTATTGTTGCATAGTGAGGTAACAGGCAGTTTTATTTTTTCACTTATACATAAATACTAAACTTTAATACTTTTCAACAATAAATATAATTTTTATAATGAGAAAATAAGAAGGTACTATAAAAAGATCAAATGAACTTCTCTTTTGCAGCATAGTAACTTTTATTGCCTTCTCTAAGGATCTAGCAGGAGTCCCCAACCCCTGGGCCATGGACCGGTACCAGTCCATGGCCTGTTAGGAACTGAGTCACAGAGCAGGAGGTGAGTGGTGGGAGAGTAAGCGAAGCTTCATCTGTATTTACAGCTTCATTCATGTTTACAGCCACTCCCCATCGCTCACAGTACCACCTGAGCTCTGCCTCCTGTCAGATCAGTGGCAATGTTGGATTCTCATAGGAGTGGGAACCCTATTGTGAACTGAGCATGTGAGGGATCTAGGTTTTGCACTCCTTATGAGAATCTAATGCTTGACGATCCCTTCCACATCCCTCCCTGGTCCATGGAAAAATTGTCTTCCATGAAACTGGTCCCTGATGCCAAAGAGATTGGAGACTGCTGATCTATGGTAAGATATTACCTTTCTTTTTCTTTAAGAAAGCTTAATGCTAAAGATAAATTGTATGTATTCTTAATTTCTGTTGTCTCTTGGGGGAAAATGATCATGCTTTTACTTTTGGTCTGTCACTGATCTTGGTCATTCCTTTGAAAATGCTCACAAAACTATATTACTCTGGATATATGTAATAGTTAAGGGCATTCCTTTTAGTACACAGAAAAAGCAAGGATAATCTGCTTTATTTCTGATAATTTTAAAAGAAACTATCTCAAGCAGTCTTGGTGTCAAGCTCTAAGTCAACAGATATGTTCCCCAAAAACAGAAGATTTCAAGGGACACGGAAATTAACATTATAATCTTTCACCTACTGGTGCTTGTTCTAAATAGAAATGTATTGGCAAATAGTCTCTGTTATCTTGATCTACAGATAAAGGTTAAATGTGTACTAACTAAACCATTTACTTAAGTTGCTTCTCATGAGGGTAACTTGTAAATGTAGATTAAGAATTTCAGGCCAGGTATGGTGGCTCACACCTGTAATCCCAGCATTTTTGGAGGCCAAGGTGGGAGAATTACTTGAACCCTGGAGTTTGAGACTAGCCTGGACAACACAGCAAGAGCCTGTCTTAAAAGAAAATAAAGTAATTTCCTTTACAAAAGATTTTTTAGCAATAGTAAAACTGAAGTTTCAATTACCAAAAGCCTAAATAAATCATGAGTTTTTAGATTTTATTTCAAGTTTTATTTGTCTAAATTTAATTTTTCAGGCCCAGTCTTATTTTTCTGTCACAGAAAGTTTGCCAATGATACTCTATAAAGAGAATGAACTTCTGAGTATTATAAAAGAGAGGGGTGTACAAAAGAATTTAGCAACAGCATATTTCCTCAAAGAGGTTAACAGCAGATTGGGAAAATAAAGCATATGTAGAAAATTACTTAGAGACTACAATAATAATGTTATTAGTATAGTTGCATTCCATGTGATACAAAAATAAAACATCTCTCCCATTCTCCCTCTTAGTCATTCAAAAATCCTAGAGGTCCACATAGTGCAAGAGGTGGTTTGTCTGTCTTCTCCTTCCTATTGGGAAGATCATTTATGTCTACAACATGTGTAGCAGCTAATAATGTAGTCTCTAGAGAGACCACCTGGGTTTGAATTCTGGTTTTTTGGTTGGATCATTTACTACCCCTCTTGCCTATAGTTAGCTCATCTATAAAATATGTAGTGAGTATTATATGAGTCAATTTACATAAGGAGATTAGAAAGGTACAGTACACTGTAAGTGCACAACAAATGTCAGTTATTAATATGTTGCTTCTATCCGCCACAAGGTATATTGTTGAAAACCCGTCCTTCAAAGTTGACAGACAAATTTGTCCTGTCTACAATGATATACCACTAGTTATTACTGTGAAAAACACTTCAGTTCTTCAGTGTAGAACCATCCTACCTCCTCAGAGCTAAGGTTGGCAAAGAATGTCCCACACTTGGGCTTCCAGGGTTGCAGCTTTGTTTTATCAGCTCATTATAGGCCACTCCCAGCCATTTCACAGAGTAATGGCCAACATCCACAGTGCTTGACTAGGAATGGATCAGATGGTTTTTCCTTCAAAGACCCTAAAGAAGATTCATGCAGCAGCAGTCCAGGCAATTTTTTAAAAAATCAAGTTCATGACACATGAAGGATGTGATTATATCCTTTTTCCTGGAAAATGTAGTTACTCAAAAATCCTGGCAGAAGATCCCTACCTCCTTTCCAACTAGGGAGATTTCAGAATGGGGCTACTTTCTGTGACTCACAGGTAATTACTCCCTAGAGAAGTTTTCCTTAGCAATGTTCCCAAAAACATACTATACTCACACTTATGGGGTGAAGGATGGGCATACAGACTGTTCTTGGTGATTCCACCATTCTGTTTCCTCTCATGAGGGAAAAAAATCAATTTAATCTCTGGTGAGGCAAGTCACTACCATAAGAATAAGCATTTATGTATTAAGTAATTAAAATGCATCAAGCAGCATGTTAAGTGCTTTATATGACAATAAGTAATGGCACTGAGTAATAAGTAACAGCAGTCTATTGCTAGGAGAGGGATGAGAGCTTGGACAGAGACCCTGTCTGAGGCTCAGGCACAAAGGGAAGACTTAAATCTGAAGGTAGAGCAGATATTGATTAAAAAAAAAACTCCAGTAAACCAGTCAAAACTCTAAGAATAAGGAATTTCAAGCCTGTGTTGCAATTGCAACAAAACCACACTCAGATCTGGACTAAGAATGCCAATATGAGGCAGCTACAGTATTTCTCCTAGAGTAGAAAGAAGAGAAAGGTTTGGAAAACTTATTTGAGGGAATAATGGAGGAAAAGTTCCCTGACCTTGCCAGAGACCTAAACGTTCAGCTACGAGAAGCCCAAAGAACCCCAGAAGATCATCTCCAAGCATATAATCATCTGTCTCTGCAAAGCTAATGTGAAGGAAAGAATTTTAAGAGAAGACAAAAGCATCAAATAACTTACAAAGGTAAGCCTATCAGACTAACAGCAGAGTTCTCAGAAGACACCCTACAAGCCATAAGAGATTGGGGCCCCATCTTCAATCTCTTCAAACAGAATAACTATCAGCTAAGGATTTTGTATCCTGCAAAACTAACTTTCATAAATGAAGCAGAAATGAAGACCTCTGCAGACAAGCAAACTCTGAGTGAATTTGTCACCACTAGACTGACTCTACAAGAAATATCCAAAGGAGTCATAAATACTGAAACAAAAGGTCAAAATACACCAGTGGGAAAATGCTGGAAGTCATAAAGTTAATAGACTTTATGGAACACCAACACAACAGAGAAAATAAATAAACAAAGCAACCAGATAAAAACTAATATGGTGAATAGAATAGTAGCTTACATATCATTATTAACTCTGAATGTAAATGGTCTCAGTGCCCCACTAAAAAGAGATAGACTGCCAGAATGGATGAAAGAACACAACCTAAATATCTGCTGCCTTCAAGAGACCCACTTAACTCACAAAGACTCAAGGTAAAGAGGTGTGGAAAAATATTCCACACAAATGGAAGCAAAAACAAGCAGGAATAGCCATTCTCTTATCAGATAAAACAGACTTTAAATTAACAAACGTAAAAAAAAAAGATGGCAGTTATATAATAATAAAGAGATCAATCCAATGAGAAGACACAACAATTTTAAATATATATAACACCAGGGCCCCCAGCTTTAATAAACAAATTCTACCAGACCTAACAAAAGAGATAGACAGCAATACAATAATAGTGAGAGACTTCAACACTCCACTGATAGCAATAGACAGATTATCCAGGCAGAAAGTCAACAAAGAAATATTGGAGTTAAATAGGACTCTAGAGAAAATGGAACTAACAGACATCTACAGAACATTCCATCCCAAGACCGCAGAATTTACATTTCTCTCATCAGCACATGGAATATTCTCCAAGGTAGAAAATATAATAGACACAAATAGAGTATCAATAAATAAAAAAAAAATCCAAATTGTATCAAGCACCATCTTAGATCACAGAGTAACAAAACTTGAAATTAACTCCAAGAAGAACTAGCAAAACCAAAAAAAGACATGGAAGTTAAACAACTTGTTTCTGAATGATCCTTGGATCAACAATAAAATCGAGATGGAAATTTTAAAATTCCTTGAAACAAATGACAGCAATGAAACAGGTTATCAAAACCTCTGGGACACAGCCAAAGCTGTGATCAGAGAAACATTTATGGAGCTTAAGGCCTACGTTAATAAGACCGAAAGATTACATATCAACAACCTAACATCACAACTCAAGGAACTAGAAAAACATAAACAAACTAAAGTTAGCAGAAGAAAAGGGATAACAAAGATCAGAGCAGAACTAAATGAAATTGAAATAAGTTGAAAAAATACAAAAAAATCAATGAAATAAAAAGTTGGTTCTTTGAAAATATAAACAATATAGGCTGCTAGCTAAAATACTTAAGAAACAAAGAGAGAAGACTCAAATTAACTCAATCAGAAGTGAAAAGGGAGACATTTCTGCTGGTACAACAGAAAGTCAAAAAATCATCATCCGAGACTATTATGAACATCACTTTGCAAAGCAGACAATCTAGAGGAAATGAATAAATTCTTAGAAACACACAACCCTCCAACCTTGAATCAGGAAGATATAGAAATCCTGAACAGACCAATAAATGAGTAGCAAGATTGAAACAGTAATTAGGAGTCTCCCAACAAATAAAAAGTACAGAACTTGATGAACTCACAGCTGAAATATACCAGGCCTTCAAAGAAGAACTGGAAACAAGTTTACTGAAGCTATTCCACAAGACAGAAGATGAGGGAATCCTCCATAACTCATTCTATGAAGCCTTAATCACTCTGATACCAAAGTCAGGAAAAGACACAACAACAACAAAAAGGAAATTATAGACCAATATCCATTATCAACATAGATGTAAAAATCCGCAACAAAATATTAGCAAATACATACAAAATAATACATCATGACCTAAGAAGTTTTATCCCAGGAATGTAAGGGTATTTCATAATATGGAAGTAAATAAATGTCATCCAATACATAAACAGAATTAAAAACAAAAATCATATGATTATGTCAACAGATGCAGAAAAAGCATTTGATAAAATCCAGCATACTTTCATGATAAAAACCCTCAGCAAAATAGGCATAGAGGGAATATTCCTCAAATTAATAACAGCTATATACAATAAACCCACAGTCAGTGTCATCCTGAATAGAGAAAAATTGAACACACTTCCCCTGAGAACTGGAACAAGGCAAGGATGCCCACTATTACCACTCCTATTCAACATAGTACTGGAAGTCCTAGCCAGAGCAATCAGGCAAGAAAAAGAAATAAAGGATATCCAAATCGGAAAAGAATAAATCAAACTATCTCTGTATGCAAATGATTTTATCTTATACCTAGAGAATCCTAAAGACTCCTCCAAAAAACTCCTGGACTTGATAAATAAATTTGGTAAAGTTTAAGGATGCATAATCAAAACACACAAATCAGCAGCACTGCTATACACCAACAGCAACCAAGCTGAGAATCAAATCAAAAACTCAATTCCATTTACAAGAGCAGCCAAAAAGCTAAAATACTTAGGAATATAATTAACCAAGGAGGTGAAAGATCTCTACAAGGAAAACTAGAAAACTCTGATGAAAGAAATTGCAAAGGACATAAGAAAATGGAGAAACATTCCATGCTCATGGAAGAGCCAACATTATTAAAATGATCATATTACCTAAAGTAATCTACAGATTCAACACAATCTCTATCAAACTACCAATGTCGTTTTTCACAGAATTAGAAAGAAAAATCCTACAATTCATATGAAACCAAAAAAGAGCCAGAATAGCCAAAGCAATCCTAAGCTAAAAGAACAAAGCTCAAGGCATCACATTACCTCACTTCAAATTATAGTACAAGGCCATAGTAACCAAAACAGCGTGGTACTGGCACAAGAGCAGACACATGGAACAATGGAACAGAATAGAGAATCCATAAATAAACTCAAATATCTATAACCAACTGATTTTTGACAAAGAAGACAAAAACATACACTGGAGAAATGACATTTTATTCAACAAATGGTGCTAGGAAAATTGGATAGCAACATGCAGAAAAATGAAACTTGATCCCTATCTCTCCCCATATACAAAAATTAACTCAAGACAGATTAAATACCTAAGCATCAGACCTGAAACCATAAAAACCCTAGAAGAAAACCTGGAAAAAAAATTCTTATGAACATCAGCCTAGGAAAAGACTTTATGGCTAAAATTCCCAAAGCAAATACAACTAAAACAAAAATAAATCAGTGGGATTTAATTAAACTAAAAAATTCTGAACAGCAAAAGAAATAATCAAAAGAAAAAATAAGTAACCTATAGAATGGGAGAAGACATTCACAAACTATACATCTGACAAAGGACTAATATCCAGAATCTGAAAATAACTCAAATCAGCCAAGAACAAATAACCTCATTTAAAAGTGGGCAAACAACATGAACATACATCTCTCATAAGAAGATATCTAAATGGCCAGCAAACATAAAAATGCTCAAAATCACTCAAAATCAGGGAAATGCAAATTAAAACCACAAAGAGATACCACCTTACAACAGTCAGAGTGGCCGTTATTAAAAATACACAGGAAGGGGAGGGAAGATGGTGGCCAAGCCAGCTGTACTTTGCAAGTCTCCGTGTGAGTAAGTATATGGAAAATTTTGTGCACGTGCTGGGAGCGAGTGGGTGTGTGAGTAGTTGACTGAATGAGGGCTAGAGGGCTGGCGGTCAGATCTCTCCTGGTGCAGCAGCTGCTGGGCTTGGACCCTAGTGATGCCCGGGATGCAAAAGCTTAGCACCATTTTCTTTTACTTTTCTTTTTTTTTTTTTTAAATCAACAAACCCTTCCTGGGAAGAAAATGCTGGGAGAGACTGTCTAAGTGGTGGCTCGTGAGCAAGTGACCAGGCCCCTGGTGCAACAGCTGGTGCTGCAGCGTCTCTGTTTCGTCCCTGGCTCTTTCCAGGTGGCAGAAGCCGAGCACCATTGTTTTTTCTTTTAATGGACAAAAGTGCAAGGAGAAAATATTGCCCCAGGCTCTCCCTCCCCGGTGCAGCAGGAGAGACTGTCAACTCCTGGCTTTGCCTCACCACTTCAGCACCTGGCAGGGCACTGGCAACAGGGGCTGCAGAGGGAGTCCAAAGGCAAAGTCCCACGGAAGAGGACAAGAGAGGCACCCCAAACAGAGCAGGAAAATGCTCTGACTCACTCACCAGGGAGCAACAGACCTGATCTCTGTGACTGGTGGATCAACTACTCAAGGATTGATTGTGACCCAGAGGGATATCCTGAAAGCACAAACTGTGGAGGGACCTGACAAGTGCTGAGTTCCAGGCGCCCCACCCCCTACCCTGATCCAGCCATGGGACAAAGGGTGTAGTCAGAAAAAGATGAGGAAGAAATCCAAGAGATCAGTGGTGAGTCTGGGACTAACCCAAACCCCCTCCTCCCCAGCAATCCTCTGAACATCAGACCCACACAGCTGGGCCA
>CAUYQG010186354.1:0-34703 GCA_963574415.1 Tarsius wallacei
CCCTATTAGGAATATACCCAGAGGAACTCAAGTCATTCCACAATAAAGATACCTGCACATGCATGTTTGTTGCAGCTCTATTCACAATAGCAAAAACATGGAATCAACTATGCTGCCCATCAAAGCTGGACTGGATAAAAAATGTGGTACAGATACACAACGTAATATTATGCAGCCATAAAGAAGGACAAACATATGGACTTCGCAGCAACTTGGATAGATTTAGAGTCGATCATACTCAGTGCTCTATCACAGAAACAAAGAACAGAGTACCATATGTTCTCACTCATAAGCGGACTTTGAACAATTATAATACTGTAAGAAAGGGATTGGCAGTAGTGGGAAACTGTCGGGGAGGCAGGGTGGAATTGGCAGTTGAGGGAAACTGCAAGGGGAGGGGAGGCATACCTCATCAACAAGGGTACCTGCATAATCAACGTTTGTATACCTAACCCTGAATTGTACCCCTCATCTTTATAATAATAATAAAAAAAGAAAAATCAGAATATCTATGGTGTTATCTATGAGTTATGGACTGAAGACAGTAAATATTGGAGATAAGGAGACCAATTAGGCAAGGGCCAAAGACAGCTTATAAACACCATGTGCTGGACCATTGTATATGACTGGCATCCTTTCTAATTGGTCAGCACCTGTGTCATTCCAGTAGTGAAATGTTTTTAAATTGCTCCTCCAATTAGGAGAGCGTTGCAATAGTCTCAACACACACGACTCATAATTGAACTAAGCCTTGGCAATAGAGATGGAAAATAGAGGAAAGATTTGAGAGAAAACGTCACAGTTTGACAGGACTTACTGACTGGGGTGACTGGGAGAGCTCCCAGTTTGCTAGTTAGACAATTGGATTTTGTGATATTATCAACTGAAGTAGGGAATTCAGAAGGGGGACATCTTGGGGAGAATGGAAAGAGACTATTTTAAGTTGGGGTACAGCTGCTACAGTTCCTCCTTTCCCTTCCTGGTTCGCTGAAGGTTGTTTTCCAGCAGTCGATTCAGGAAGGACTTAGGAGAATTATACTCCTTGCTTTATGTGTATAATAAAGAGATTGCTCTATTTTTATTTGAATGGATATTTGGTTGAGTATAAAGCTTTGGGGGCTACAATTTACTCTAGGACTTCATAGGAGTTTTGTTTGTTTAACTGTCTTATAGTGCTGAATGTTGCTGTAGAAATGCCTTCTTTCTCATTCCTCTCTATTATTTTCCCTTAAGTAAGCAAGGCAATCCTATAGTGTATAAATTATGACACTTTAAACTGAAAGGGAAAGCAATAAATAATTGTGACTGGAAAATAGATGTAAACTGCAACTATCCCATGGTCACTCTGCTTATAAATGACTTGATCTTTTTGTCTGTCTGCCCCAAAAAGTCTTTATATTTGAAGCAATGTAACTTTACCAGAGTATATTTTGATGTTGTTTTCTGTCATTTTCCCCCCCTGGGATACAGTGTTCCCTTTCAATGTGCAGATTCTTTTATTTCTAGAAACTTTTCTTTAATTATGACATGAAAATATATTATCTGTTTCTTCATTCTGGTTCTTCTTGCTCAGGACACCAGTTATGCATATGTTGGATCTCTAGTCTCCGTCATTCATATCTATCACATTCTTTCTAACCACACTTACCTCCTAGTACATTTGTATGCTTGCCTTTCTCACTCTTGTTCTCCTTAAGTTTCTTCTAATGTGGCTTTAATTTCAGATAGTTTTTTTTTTCTTTCACTATTTTCACAAGCTGTGTTAGCTTATATTTCAGAATTTTCTCTTGTGTTGCTTATTTTCGTTGAACTATATCATCTCTGCTCTGAGCTGTTATTTAGTAGAAAAATTGTTTCAGATGAGACTTTTGTGTTGGGTCCTCAGAATAGACCCATTGTGTCCCACCAGCTTTCTCTAACATTGACAGTTGAAGCATCCTTTTTCAGTCTTTACACATTTCTGTTTGATTTTCACTGCTAGTGTCATCCCTTTCTCATAAATTGTGATTTGGAGTAAACTGTTTTTCTAGTTTCATGAGAGATGAGCTACATGCTTTTCCCCCCTCATTTCCCTATTTTCTTTTGAATGATTCTGAAAGGAATTGGTGGAAAGGTCATCAAATAGCATTTTAGTCTGCATATCTTCATACATTCTTCATTGTGCCATGATCATTCAAGAAAAAGCGAGAGGTCCGTAGTGCTGTGAACTCCTTCATTCTACCACCACATATCAACTTCCCTCTGACCTCACAGATTACCCTTGATAACCAGCTCTGTGGCTCAGCTCAGTGGCTGCATTCCTCACTTTCTCCACGGGATCCTGCCAAGTAAGTAAAAATAATAAAAGGCAGGCAATTCCTCAAACAACAAAAAAAGTGATTGACCAGCTGGAATTTATTATGAATGAATAATACACAGAAAAGAATTCATTGCCTGATTCTTGGAAATCTAAAATGGTGCATGAACTGTCACATCATGGGTAGTATTGAAGGAGGTGGTTTTGGTGATTCCCCCCAAATTGATCCCGCTTTAAACAGCCGAACCCTATTTTCCATACATTTTATGAACAGAATACGGTGTGATAAAATGGAAATAGCTAAGATTCAAAGATCTGGATTCAAATTCAATTTACTATCCTTAGCTATGTAATCTTGAATAAATTACTGCATTAAGTGTTATTCTTCTAAAGTCAAAATAAGAGCAATTGCAACTATGCACATACATATGTATATGTGTGTACACATATAATAACCACACACACACACACACACACACACACACACACACACACACACACGAGTATATAGTGTTTCATCGTGGCTGCCCCAAATCAGGGCGCTCATGCAATATGTACCTATTCCGAAGAAATCACCCAGAGGACAGGTTGGTAAAGGTATGGATTTATTATTACTTACGAGAGGGAACCAATGGTGGCTGGCTGGTATAAGGCTTCCTGCACCCCAATAGACGTGGAGAGAGATTATATACCCCTGGCATAAGAAAGGGAGCAAGCATTACGTGCCAAGAAGAAGAAACAAAGATGTGTTCTCTCAAAAACTGTCTTGAGTTCGCAGGTATGCATATCTTTAAGGGCATTTTGTCCAGATACAGACGGTCTTGGTCAGAGGCCATCCTTCCAGTCAGAAGGGGTGGCAGAGTGGGGCACATGTTCTGCATCCACAAGTTATAAGGATTAAGTAAAAAAAAATAAAACTATATATATGCCTTAGAGAATGTAAGCTCAACGAAGGTTGATTTTGACGGGGGAAGGAAGGAGCTGTTTTCTTCACTGCTGTATTCCTAATACTCAGGGTAGTCCTTAGCACGAATAGGCGCTCAATAAAAAATTAGCAGCTGATTTCATATGCAAAATACCTAAGTGTGATAGAGGCTCAGTAAATTCAACAATAACAACAGCTTTTGGAGACCCAAGGATTTGTGCTTCCTCCCAGCTTTTCCACTTGCCAGTACAAGAATGGAATGAGTTCCGAAACTCTGGTTTGTCATCTTGAAAGAGCAGAGCTTCAGCACCTGATCCAGCCTTGGGGTCGGTTAACATCACTTCTCAATGGCTCTCGCTGCTTACCTGACAGGTGCTGAGAAGAGACAAGGCCGGGGCGTGGGGTTCACTCCAGTCCATTTGTGGACAAAAGGGTGACTATCCGTAGGACCATTATTCGGCCATGGACACCCTTTGACCCAACAGTAAAAGTTAGGGTAGAACAAGTACCATGCCCAGAAAACAGTTTCCAAACACTCAGTCTGCTTGGAAGGAAGTGGTACACCCAGAAGGAGCCATAGTCCCAGTTCTTTGTAAGCGGTCATTAAAAAGAGTAAAGGATGTGTCCTAACTACCAGCCCATGTTTTCTTCCATTAAAAGTTAACAAGAATTTTTTATCATGGACTAAAACATCTGGTGTGTCATGGCTATGACTCTTGAGGACAAAGCACACATTGTTTTCAATTCCAGATTTTCACAAGTCCAAGAGTTTGAAACCATGAAAAATTGCTTTTAAAACAGGAATGAGATCAAAATGACACTAATGATACCAAATCCAAAAGTTTACCATTTCTGAATTGAGCAAGAGACGAATCGCTGCATAGAACTCTAAGCGCCTCAAAGATTGGAGCTACATAAATTTAAAATATTATATTCATGAAATATTAATAATGCTTGACAACAATAATGATAATGGCTAATAAGTGGAAATGCTTAACTTCTGTTTTGCACCCTGGAGTAGCCGAATGAGTATGAACACTGAAAACCAGAAGACCTGAGTTCAAATCCCACCTCCATTCCTTACTATGTAACTATGATTAACAGAAAATGATCTTTATGTACTATCTCTATCCGTTAAAATGGTGATACGGAGGTCATTATGCTAAGATTCTTTTCCTGCCAAGATCGTTGTGAGGTTTAAATAAAATAACGAACGCCACAGTGGCAGACACAGTAAGTGTTCAGCTCTATATGTTTTTGTTTCTTTCCTATTAGCCCGGGATAAAAATTAACATGTGTTTATCTAGAAAGCCACCCATCACTCTTCCCTTACAACTCCTCCCCGGCAGCACTGAAAAGAGGATTATTAATTAGTCAGTGTTTGTGAAACACTTAGAAGATGGAAGTGCTGAGTGTGGAACGGCACCATTTACATCACAATACACGAGTTGGCTGCTCCTTCAAGTGGATCCACTTACAATGTAAGGCAGGCCTAATAGATGTGTTCCTGTCATTCAAAAATCAATGTGGGAGTCTCTGGAACAGGCATGTGTCTGCCTGCCATGCGATAGCCAGGCCTGTTCAGTAGGCGGGCAATTCCGGAGAGGCAATTCCTCTAACAGCCATGGCACTGAGAAACCAACGAGAAAAGGTCAAAAGTTGATCTAGTTGAAATCTACAAGCAACCCTAGATGCCCTTTACCAATGACATTTGCCAGCAAGAAGGGTATCTGACCCATTTTGGTTTCATAATTTCTTCTTTCCTGGTAGATCTTAGAATACAGGAGTGGAAGAAGATCAATTACACACAGATGACAGAAGTGGTGCTCCCCAAACTAGGGCTCACAGATCCCTGGCTAGAAAGTATCATGCCCTGCAGGAGAGTTGGAAGTTGTGGATTTCCAACATTGATTTCCAATATTTGGTTCTCCCCCTGCTTCTGGTCACATGGCGAGATTGTGTGTTGTTTCAGCAAAACGTCATCCATCACCGCAAATTAATGTTGTTAATATTGAATGTATTGATTTTGTGGTTTTGGTTGTTTTTACTTTGTGGATTACTTTTTTAGCATAAGCGTATATGAAAGTGTAATCTTAAATTTTAGTTTTGTGTGAATTCTAATACAATTATGATAAAAACAATTTGAGAAACACCACAGCCTTTTAAAGATCTTTAAATTTTTTTCTTAATTCTTAATTTCTAAATATATTACTCAAGTTTGAGAGTCACTGAACTATGAGAATGAGAAAGGGGAGGAAAAGGTTTGGTGATCTACAAATTGGGTCACCATTCCTTGAATAATCAAGACTTGGCTGAACGTTAATTTCTGTGTTCTGTAATTCTGAATCAATAGAAGAAATAATCCATGTATTATCCCGGTGTTTCATTTTTTGCCTCTGAATTATGTTCATATCCACAAATCCCAGCCAAGGACCTATTGAATAATTGTCCCCACATGTATCATTTTCCTGGTGATGTTTTTCTTTCCTTGGTCCTATGAAATATAGAAATGTGTTTCTAATTATTAGCAGAACCACCTGGTAACTGCACTGTATCATCTCAATAATATGACTCATTTCATATACAGTTTGGTGGAACTCAGTCATGTTTGACGCCATCCAAGAAAAATTAGTTACTACCATGACCTCACATAGCACAGGCTCACCTGTAACCAAGGCGATCATATTTCGTAAGCCAACACTCAGAACTTGTGACTTGACAAGTATAAATGTATCTGAAATTAAGGTTGTCCTGGAAAAACCAAAACATACAGATTTCTATGGCAGAAGCCACAAAAATCCCTACAACATGATGCTCTGGGGCCTTCATGATACTTCTGGGATTACAGGCTGAGCCACCGAGCCCAGCCGAGATTTCTTTTTAGTTTCCCTGCAAAGCCAGGGGTAGGTTTCCCAGAAGAGCGGGTTCATTTCTGTGCTCACCCTTATTTTGGAGAATGTGAAGCAACTTGTTCTTGTCTCCGTTGTCCTTATCGTACATGTGAATGGAGGCCCAAGAATCTATCACTTCTCTCGAATTCACTGAGTGGGCAAGAGGTGAGCACAGAAATGAACCAGCTCTTCTGGGAAACGTACCCCTGGCTTTGCAGGGAAACTAAAAAGAAATCTCGCCAAGCTCGGTGGCTCAGCCTGTAATCCCAGCACTTTGGGAAGCCGAGGTGAGAGGATTGCCTGAGCCCACGGGTTCGAGACCAGCCCAGGCAATAAATAAATAAATAAATAAATAAATAAATAAGCCGGATGTGGTAGTGCGCGCCTATAATTTCAGTTACTTGGAAGGCTGAGGTGGAAGGATCACTGGAGCTCAGCAGGTCAACGCTGGGGTGACCATGAGCATGCCTCTGCACTCCAGCCTGGGCAACAGAGTGAGACTCCAACTCAATAAAAAATTTTTAAAAATAAAGAAATCTTTTTCTGTGTAATAAGACTTTTACAGAATTGACCCGTCTTTCAGGCTCAGCAGGGTTGGCATATTGATGGAAAAAGAGATTGTCCAGAAGCCTGAAGAAATGCCCGTGTGTATGCATCAGCCTAACTTTTTCTTCTATGTTGAATCACGGCCCAAAGCCCTAAGTTGGTAAGCCCAAGCTAATCTGCATGAAGAACACATATACTCTTTCCTTCTTAATTGTTTGACTGTTTTGTTGTGGTTGTTGCTGTTATTTCTTAAAGCAGGAATGGCAGAGGGTAGAAGAAGAGATAAAAATGAAGAAAGTACACCGCATGAATTGGATCTTCAAATCAAGAACAGAAGAATGATTTCCTAGCCTGGCAGTCCACGCTGGCACGGAACTGAGCGCCACACTGAAGAAAAGTTCAGCTAAGCAAATTCTCGGAGGCCTTGGGCACGGGAAGGAGGAGTCAGAGACATAGGAAGTAGCACCAAGATTCTAACCAGTCGGACATATTTTTATGTGGGGAGCAAAGAAGGGACTGCAGTACCTTTGTAAGGACTCCACGGCATCAACTCCTGGGAAATGAGAACAGGTGACGTTGCTCCTTGACATTCGTCAGAGTGGCAGAGGAGAAGAAGCCTGCGGCACAGGCAGTGGCGAGAGGGAGCAAAGGAGACGCAAAGTCTCAGGCAAAATGTTCGAGATCCCTCATAGAGGCCGTGGGTTGCTTTCTGTCCGATAGAGGACTGGCTTGGCAAGAGAAAGACAAGAGGGGATAAATCTGGGAAGGATGCTTTCCCCTAACATGTTCTGGCCTAGTTTTCTAAAAACCAAGGACTCCAACAAGGATAACAAAGAAAACGACATAAATACTAGTACACTTCCTGGGAGTCCTATCTCGAGCATGGGAGGAAATGCCAGGTGAATCTGCCGGTATAGCCAAGCTCCCTACACTCGGGACCTGCACAAGGTATCCTTCCTCCCGGCATGGTTTAGTCATGTGTATAAGATGCTGTGTCAGGCCCTTTAAAGATCTTAGTGTAGCTGATACCTAAAGCAGGCAGCTGGGTTGCAATGGAAAGTGTCAGAAATAGGAAGACTACTTTTAAATCTCAAACTATCGATGGGTTGTGTCAGCTCTTGGCCTCTTGGAGACTCTGTTCCTTGTTTTGCAAAATAGGCCAACTCCTACCTATTTCATGGGGGTGTGGTAAGAATGAAATGAGATGACTACTATGAACATATATCACACCGAGCAGGGCTCAATACACATCAGTGTAGTTCAATGCTTTTGGATGTAAATGAAGAAATCGGACTTTGTTAGAGAGTCCGATTTTTCAATTCTAACATATAGATGAGTAACAGATAATCAGTAGGCAACTGTGGAACAGGCTGGCTAAAATTAGTTGGATTAGAAGAACTGAAGAATTAGACTAGAGGTCTAACTTTTGAGAGTGATGGGCATATTCACGATCTTGATTGTGGTGATGGTTTTGTGGGTGTTTACATAGACCAAAACTTACCAAAGTGTACCCTTTAAATATGTGACTTTATTATGGGTCAATTATGCCTAAATGTGTGTGTGTGTGTGTGTGTGTGTGTGTGTGTGTGCTTAAAAGACACAGAAAGATAAATCCAAGGGGAAAAAATGTCTAAGGCCTATGGTGCCTATGTGGTTCGTCTTTACCCTGAAGTTTTCAGGCTGCACAAAGAATGGGGATGAAAAGAAACACCCTGCTCCCAGGAGGGCCCAGGTCCCCTCTCAAGGGTTCTGGGGGCATCCCATTTCTCTCCTAATTCAGGTGAAAATGCCATCAAGGATCTTCTTCCTGAACACACAGTGAGCCTGTACCTCACTGGAAATAAAATAGCAAAACAGTGAAAGTCCAGTCTGTGCTCATCAGAAAGAATGCTGGGAAAGAAAGTGTCATGGTGTCCTTGCTCATGTGCCCCAGGGAATCAATTTTCATCTCAGAACTAATGTTTTGTCCTACAGGAGTGGGACACAGAGCATCTGTCCTCTCACCCTAGCACAAGCACAGCTGGTCAGAGAACGCAATCTCTGAATCAGCCGAGATGTAAAACTGTAGGGTCAACAGTCAACGGTGTCGGCTTTAAAAATAAAACACAAAGGGTAAATTTAGAAGGGAGGAGACTTTATTTCTTAAAAGGGGTTACAGCCTGCAAGGTGGCCATCCCACAGACTGGGACGGTGCCTCAGACCAAGACTAGAGACAGGCATGTTGAAGGTGGAAGGGTCAAGGTAAGAGTTTTATGCTGAATGGGTTGGCTAAACATACATATTCAACAGGTTACAGGAGGAGCTATGAATATTCATGAAGGTGGTCTTGATGCATGCATATTGAACACACATGTATGTAATATATACCCATGTTCACTTGGGGTGGAGACAACATTTAAACGTATAAGAATCTGACCCTATATGTCAAAGATCTTTTCAGAACACTCAAGTGTGCAGCCTCTGTAAACTGGCCAGCACCAGTTCATGGTCTCTAATCTGGAGAAAGTCGCTGAAATCAGACTCTTGTCCAATCAAAGCTGTAGTTATGGCTGGTGGAACAGGAGGTCAGTTAGTCAGCATCTGTGAGCTGCATGAGTTGTAGTTGTTTCAATATTGCTTATCTCGAAGCCAGTGCTTATCTCCAGGCCAGTGCTAGAGAAAAAGAAGAGCCCCGTGGCAGTCAGATCGTAGTTCATTCTTTAAGTGTAAAAGTTGTGATTTAGCTCTTGCCTGCATGGCTTTAAGTTTTATTTATAACTTGGCATCTTATTGCCACAAACAGTCTGTTCTGTCAGTCTTATGATTTTATTTTAACATCAATCTGGTCAGTTATGTCTAAACTACAAAAGGGAAGAGGGTATAATAAGGCGTGTCTGACCTCCCATCCCATTATGGCTGGGAACTCAATTTTTAAGGCATTTCTGGGTCCCCTTGGCCAAGAGGGGCTCCATTCAGTGGGTGTGGAATCTTAGGGTTTTATTTTTAGTTTACAACAGAAAGATCTGTTCCCCTCTCACCTTCAAAGTAAGCAATCAGCATTTCTCAGCACAGGGGGTCAACCAAGTTCTCTAACAACTCAGGCTGGAAGCTTCTGCTTAGACAGAACCTCTAGCAAGTCTGTTGGCAAAGGCTTAGGAAAAGCACCCAGGTATGTCCAGGATAGACGGAAGATCACAGAGATGTACATGGGGGGAACAGCAGGACATAGAAAAGATCTTTGGTCAAGCTGGGCACAAAGACCAGCGTGTTATCTTTACTTGTTGAGAGCATGGTAAAGAGGAAGTATGTATGACATAATGCAGGAACTAACAAAAGGCGTTTATAGACTGACTAGAAATCCACTCAACCATGTGGCTTAGCCATTCTTAGCTATGCCTTTCTTGTCCACATATTTGGGAGTTTAAAAACCACTCAAGGTGTTTTAGTAGATACCACAGAACTATTTCAGACAAGATTCTGATGCCCAGAGTAAGTCAACAAGAGAGGCTGGCCAACCTCTCAGGGACAGCCTGGCGCACTCTGGGCGGGTCACAGTCTCATGCATTCCTCCATTACAGAGGGCAGCTGCTTGAATGTTGCTCCTGGAATTCACAAACCTGGCGATTACTTGAGCCTCCAGTTTACCTGGGGATGAATTTTCTTTCTTTCTTTCTTTTTTTTTTTGAGGCTTGAACAACAGAAATTTATTTTCTCACAGTTCTGAAGCCCGGGAGTCCAAGATCAAAGTGCCAGCAGGGTTGGTTTCCACTGAGGACTCTCTCCTTGGCTGGCAGACCGCTGCCTTTTTGCTGTTCTCGCTTGGTCACTCGTCTGTGCATCCTCTGTCCACCTGAGGATGATTTAAGTTCCTGGACGCAGAAGAGGGTGTTGAGTTTGTGTATGTGAAAGAGACATAGCTGGATTCAGAAAGCAGAGAATCCTGGGGCAGTGGGTTGAAAGGCAGCAGAAACATGAAATCCACCTTTGAAAAAAAGCTGAGATTCATGTCTAAGTGACTTTGCTCACAGGCATTTTGACTGCGGAAAAACGATTTCGTTTCTCTGTGCATATCCTATCAACTTTAAAGTGGGCCTAAGGAACTAGCCCATGGGACCGTTATAAGGTTGAAATGAGATAATATGGTAGTACCTGTGAACCTGCTTTATTATGATTTTTGTTTGTACAAATGCTGGGGTTATGTATGCAATTTTGTTACATGCATAGATTGGTCAAGTCAGGGTTTTTAGGATATCTGCCACCCAAATAATCTACATCGCACCCATTAACCAATTTCTTATCGTTTTCTCCCCTTCCACCTTTTTATCCTTCCAAATCTTTGTTATGTGTCATTCTACTTGTTACATCCGTGTGAATGTGCTTCCCAAGCGGTGAGACCAGCACAAATGTGCACAGATGAGTGGACACTCAAGGCCTCACTATCCAGAAGGGGCAGGTTTATCGACGCATGGTTACAAGATGGCCCACGGGGTTCAAGAGGCAAGAACCACAGGCGGAGGAATCTGTAAGGGCAGACTCAGCCCTGCCTGGGAAAGTATCACAGACACAGTGCTGTGTGGCTGCTATTGTTGATGAGACCCATTCGCCTGCTTCATTTTAATTCATAAAAACACACTAAAATTCAGATATATATATTTTTTTTATTTTGGTAGAGACGGGGTCTCCTGATGTGGCCCAGGCTGGTCTCAAACACCTGGGCTCCAATGATCCTCCTGCCTCAGCCTCCCAAAGTGCTGGGACTACAGGCGTGAGCCACTGCACTCAGCCTGATTTTTTACTTTAAAGAAAGAAATCGGTAGAAAGAGCTTCCCACACTTTGTCGCCAATCCTTCTACCAAGCCCGTAATCGGCTATCGCGATCCACGTTTTACAAGTAACTTAACCGAGGCCGAGAGAGGCTAGGGACGTTGTGAGGCGTCTAAGAGCCAGAAGCTAACCCTGCCTCTAATTTCTCTGATTTCCCATTTGAATTTTTAACATAATATAGGCAAGATGTTGTATCTTTTTTAATTTAAAAATCATTTAAAATAAGATTATTGTTTTCCAGTATGAGATTCCAGCTGGGCCTTGGAAACGCAGAAAGGATGGAGAGAACTTGGAAAGGGTTGGGAAGGACATGGCCAAAATGAGCAATAGCTTGGGAGAGAAAAGAAATCTTTTCCTGGGGCGGAAGGGAGCGGGAGGAGATGGAAGAATTTGTTCACGAGACAGCAAGTTCCAATGAGGCCAGAAACTGTATCTTATATCCTTACTCAATGGCCTCCTTCTCTTCTTGTCAGCTTCCCAGTCGGGAACATAGTGTATCTGGTTGATCTGTTGATCATTTTAGTCTGAACAAGGAAAGGGAAGTCCAAGGAGGTGGAATGAATGAATGAATAACCTCTAAGAATTGTGCATGAAGGAATCAGAGGAGACTGGTGATGAGAAGAGGGTTTATGCTCCATGATGTCAGAACAAAAAGGCAAGTTCTAGAATGCATTTGAAAAATAACTTTATGTCTGCATCTTTTTTTTTTTTTTTGCCTGAAATGGGCGTGAGACACTTGAACGCACCACCAAGGATGCAAACCCACTTTCCTCGGAGACCTCAAAAAGAATGCCCAGATGCCAAACTTTTGAAAGAGCCGATTACACACCTACAGTCCCGGGGACGACCTCTCCGTGGAACTCACAGTCTGAAAAGCCGATGATGCCCGTGACTTTGCCAATATCAAAAGGCTAATTCCAACATGACTCCGCAGGCTAAAATGACTTCTCCATCCGTGGCAGGTCTTGCGAGCGCCCGGAGGATTCCAGCGACGTGGCTGAGCCACCGGGAAGACCAGGAAGAGCTTTTCCAATATCGTTGGAGGCTTTGTGGGAGAGCGAATGTCGAGCCTGTAATAGATGCTTTCTCATCCTCCTCACACTGCATCTGGCTCTCCTAAGTATTGGTCCTATTACGTTTTTAAAAATAGCTCAGAAGTAATTTGAGGGCTGAACTGGCTATAGGATTAAAAAAGCCCACCTGAATACATTCCACTTGTTCCTATCAGCCAGAGACCAGGCACTGCAGCCGCAGTTTCCTCGGAGCTAATTTTCAGCATTAGGGTTGATCAGAACCTAAATTCCGTTCTAATAAACGATGAGACGGCAGCCACTCTTTCAGCCACTTATTTGGGCGACCAGGGAATTGGCAGACGAGTTAAAAATTTCCATTGGTGACAACACACAGCTGCTGAGGTGCAAAGATCTGAGACTCTAATCAGACCAGGTTATATAAGTAGCACTGTCTCATTATCTCTGCTTGGGGGAGAAGGTTCGCCAGGCAGCTGGGGCTGTTCGGGGGTGTCGACGGAACAGCTAATGGGAAGTTGACACACACAGATATCAACTTAGCAGACAGGAAGTAGGTAACCCTATGCCCCCACCCAGCCTTGAAGGAGAATACAGAGAAGGGGAAGAGCCCCTGCCCACAACTCTTCCTGCATGAGGCAACGGCAATAACACATGTTACTCCTTCTCCGGATTTATGAGAAATGTTCTCGTGGCAACGACACCCAGGGTCTCCTGTCGGCAACATTCTCCTGGGCACTTCATATTCTTCCCAGCGTTCTGAGGAAAGTCGAGATGTCAAGAAAGCAGGAAATGCTCCATGAGAAGTGATCTTGAGTGCCCAGCACGGAATAGGAAGTGAAGATGTGGTAGCTATGCACAGAAAGGCCACGCCATTTTAAACTGATGCCACGCCACTTTAAATTCTGATTTTTCGGAACAGGCGATCGTTGCCTTAGAACTAATGAAAGTGACCATGATAACTGACCAAACTATGTAGTGACTGGCAATTTACAAAAATATCTTTACGTTCATGATCTACTTAACCTAAAAACACAACTTTGTATGGAGGGGCTGCTTATTATTCAACCCTTAAAGGTGAGGTTTATTGGAACATTTATACAATAAACAAATAATGAATACTCCCTCCCTTCCTTGCCTATGTTCAGAACCTTCTGGAGGATGGAACAAAAGCCAGACAAGTGGAGAGGAAAATGTCAGTTTTACTACTAATAAAAGTTATTGGGGAGCGTGGCTGAGGTACGAAATGAGCCTGTTTTTTTTTTTGTTGTTGTTGTTGTTTGTTTGTTTTTGAGTTGGAGTCTCACTCCGTTGCCCAGACTGGAGGGCAGTGGCCGCTCCCGGCCACCGCAGCCTCGACCTGCTGGGCTCCGGCGATCCTTCCGCCTCAGCCTTCCAAGTAGCTGGAACTACAGGCGTACACTACCATGCCCGGCTAGTTTTTGATTTATCGTAGAGATGAGGTCTCGCCAAGTTGCCCAGGCGAGTCTCGAACCTGCGGGCTCAGGCAATCCACTCACCTCAGCCTCCCAAAGCGCGGATTACAGGCTGAGCCACCGAGCCTGACTGAAATGAGCCTGTTAACATTCCCTGCCCAACCCGCTTCCGGCAGGCATACCCAACACATGCTAGCGTAGACCCTGGGGCAGCCCATCCAAGTACAGCTTAGGGATCGCAGCAGATGCACTAACTAAGAATCCAGGAAAAGAAGGCAGGGAGCAAATCCCTCATACTCACAGCCCTTGGCTAGTTGAGCTCCACCCAACTGAGTGCATCTCCCAAAGGCTGCACCTCTCTCCTCCTCATGGGATGTGTGGGTTAGGGGCCAAGAGAGCCAGGACTGTTACTCATGGAAACGTACGGAGACGAGTGATGTCTCTTAAAACTCCCCAGTTCTTTGTTCTCCTGACCCACTGGGTTGAGCCGTTAAGCTTATGGTCGCCCAAGGAAGTGGCTATTCATGTTGAGGGAACTTCCCTAACAGAGCTGCTCCCGCCTTGAGGAGGCCTGGTAGACCCCTTCTAGTGACAGTCCCTCTGGAAAACCCTTTTGGGGTTGAAGGTGGGCCGTTGGGAAGGTGCCCTTAGAAGACTCTGGATGGGTCGGTCCAAAGAGCACATTGATTTAACTAGCTGAAGTGCAAATTCACTTCCTGTTCGGTTTTTCTCCCTCCTCCCTCCAAGAATGTTCAACCGTGTTGTCTAATGCAATACTTTTCAGAGGTTCTGCAATGTGATTAAATAACAATATAAAGATATCAGTAGCAGAATTCCAGCAACACAGAGGAAACGAAATTTGAACATAAACTTCCTCTCGTTTGAAAATTTTAAGATATCGAAGTCCAAAAATTAAATACTCTTCTAAAGAAAGGCCAAAAAAGTTTAAGTCCCCCCAAAATTAAACTCCAAGTTTGAATTTCCTGAACATATAGAATTAAAAGTCCGATTCAAATTTTCATCTTTTCGTGTGACTTGATATGCAAAGAAATTAATATCCAGAATTGTATAACCCCATTTCTAGTCCTTCTCAGTCTGAACCAGGGGGCCTTGAACTGGTGTCTGTAATAGCCCCAGCCTGGGTTCCTTCATGGCGTCTCCTGAGCCCAATTTTTTTTTAAAGAGTTCAAAAAGTTAATAGAACACATATCATATTACTATAGCATCAGTCTCATATTCCACCAAATTTAGAACCAAAAGAAATTCCCAGCCACCAGATCATTTATCTGAGCAAATTGCTTTTTTTGGAATCCAGTATTTAGCATTCCCGGGCCCAGCAATATTTGGAAGAAGGAGAAAAATCTGTGGGTTAAGACACAATTTGGGTTGCAAAATCTAAAATTTTAGTCAGTGCTGATGCATTTAATAAATACAGAGCCACATAAGGACAATTGTTATTATTATTATTTTATTTTATTTTATTTTAGTCAAGTATCTCACTCTGTCACCCAGGCTGGAGTGCAATGGCATGATCACTGCTCACTGAGACCTCAACCTCCTGGGCTCAGGCAATCCCTTCCGCCTTAGCCTCCCAAGTCGTCAGTACTACAGGCCCACGCCACCTATGCCTGGCTAATTTAAAAAATTTTTTTTTGTAGAGATGAGGTCTTGCTATGTTGCTCAGACTGGTCTCCAACTCTTGGACTCAAGCAGTCCTCCTGCCTCAGTCTCCCAAAGTGCTAGGATTATAGGTGTGAGCCACTGTACCGGACCCGGGACAAACTCTTGAGTGGTGTGAACAAGCCCTGTGAATCCAAACACATTTTTAACCCCTATGCGATTCTCTCCCTCAGCTCTAGATAAGATGTGAGGCAACACAACGAGGAATAGCATCAGGGACATCTGATCTAGCCCTGTTGACCTATGCGTGGTGACACCTTTGTGCCCTGTGGATCATGGGCTGAGTATGCTGTTTACTCTTGGTCTGCGGTCCTGGCTGAGATCCACTGAACCACAAGCATAGTTCCGCCTCCTAATGCCTAAAAGTGACGATGCCATGCTGTGCCTGGGTAGTTCCAGGTGAAGCTTGCAGCAGCCGCTATCAAGTGAGCTCACTAAGCCCCCAGCAGCCTGCTTGCTCAAGTCTAGTAGCCAAAGAGTCTGCTCCAGTTGTTTAAAACTGTGTAAAAATGACCGTTTTTTCCATGCACAAGTCTGCCATGAGTAGGGCGACCACATCCATTTATTTATTTTTATTTTTTACTTATTAATTTATTTTGAAAGCAGGATTTATTGAGAGGACAGAAAAGTTCCCACAGTGGGAGGGGACCCTAGAGGTTGCCCCACATCAATTTATTATTTAAGCTAGGAGCCTTTTCTTTTCTTTTCTTTTCTTTTCTGAGTTGGAGTCTCACTCTGTCATCCAGGCTGGAGTGCAGTGGCACACCCACGGCCACCCCAGCGTCAACCTGGTGGGCTCAGGCAATCCTTCAGCCTCAGCCTTCCAAGGAGCTGGAACTACAGGTGCTCACCACTATGCCCGGCTAATTTTTTTGATTTATTGTAGAGATGAGGTCTCACCAAGTTGCCCAGGCTGGTCTCGAACCCACGGGCTCAGGCAATCCCCTCACTTCGGCCTCCCAAAGTGCTGGGATTACAGGCTCAAGCCACCGTGCCTGGCCTAGGAGTCTTTTCGAGAGTGAAAAAGGAGATGAATAAGTATTGTGTGTCCAAAAGCACTGACTGTCCTGGGGCAAATTGTGATGCATGGTTGACTGAGCCATAAGCTGCAATGCCACATAAAGTGAAAGCCCTATTTCTCCTGGGAAGCCCTGCCACACAGGGCCAGGAGGAAAAGGGGTATAGGAATCTTCCCTAAAGGAAATCCAGGCTCAGAGAGCTCAGTGATGTGCCTGGAATGAACACGTCTCTAAGTGACGCAACTAGAGACGGAACTCAAACCTTCTGGTTCCAAAGCCATGGTTCTTTCAATAGTCCCTTTGGATTCTTCTCCCAAATTTCCACCAGCCGTTTCTGCTATAATCTGAACACTTTTACTCCCCTTTTTTCTTTGAAAAATAATGTGAATTTTCCTACTACATGAGTAGCAAATATTCACTGTAGAAAATCTGGAAATTGTAGACAAAATTATCTTACCATTGAGAAATAAGCCTTTTCGCTTATTAATGTATATTCTCCAGATTTGTTTTCCATGTGTATATGTATGCACATATAATATATACATATAATAATATTTTTGAGATATTTCCAGTTTTCCTTTCTAATACATCTTTTTCTTCTCTCTCTCCTTCAAGCAAATAGGAGGCATTTCATCCTCAGGGTTGAAATGAGACCAGTCAAAAGCAGAAAATAAGAAGAATTTGGTTTCCAAAAATTCAAGCCCATCAAGGATATTATCCTCATCGCCCCTGGGGTAAATTGTTTTTCTTTCCAGTACTTATACTTCATATTTCTTTTTGTTGACTTACTGTTGACTAAGAATGCCAGGAAAATATTAAAAAGGAGTGATGATGGCTGGCTCACATGGTGAGGTCTGACGTTAATATCTTGGCTTTTGCATTAATTTGATATTGGCCGATTTGACATAGATATTCTTTATCTGGTTAAGAAAGTCTTCTATTCTTTCTTGCTAAGAGGTAGCTTTTTAAAAAACTTTATTAAAAATCAGGAGTAAAATTGAAAATTATCAAATGTGTTTTGGCATCTAGTTAAGGATCATATGACTCATTTTCCTTTGATTTTCTACAGATGATGGATGAATTATATCAATAGATTTTCTGTCATCAAACCATTTTTGCATTCCTGACTATGCTATATTCTTTGTCTTAAAAATATGCTAGATTTGATTTGCTAGTCAAGTCAAAAGTAAAATTGGTTTATATTTTTCATTTTTAGCAGTACTAAGCTTATGTTCTTGAGGGATCTGTAGAATCATAAAATAAATTGGAATAATTTTGGGATTTTCTGGCTTACATAACAGGAGAGGATTATTTTTCTTGAAAAAAATTGAAAACTTGCTTATAAAAACTTCTGGGCTTGGAGCCTTTTCGGAGATAATTTACAGACAGTTTTTTCTCTTTCACTTGTTATTATTTAATAATTAATAATTTGTATCTCATCTTGTGTCAATATAATCACTTTGAACTTTTCTGCGTAAATGACCATTGCATTGAGAATTTAACATCGATTAGCATAGAATTATACACAATTTCTATTTTTTCTCATGGTCTAATTTAGCATAATTTTTTGGTTAGGCTTTTATTAATTTTGTATTTTTTCCCCAAAGTACTGATTCTTGGATTTGTTACTAATTCTCCATTAATATTTCAAAGTTTACTGTCATTTTTTTTCTCTTGATTCTTTTTTCTCGGGGGATGGTGTGGTGGTGATTTTTCCTTTTGTAACTTAAGTGAAGTTTATTTGCCTTTTCACTTACTAGAAATGAAATAATTGAATGTTATTTTTCTCCAATTCCTGATTTTAGCACAACCCGCTGGTTTTCAATTGCAATGTTCTCATCTATGGAGTCATAATAACTATTGTTTTTGTCTACTGAATCGGTTTTTCTGGAGTTTCAGCAGCATGCCTGCGTGAGGCACCATTGGCTCCAGCTGCCAGGAGTCCTGGAACAAGCCTGGTTTGGCTTCCTTGAGATTTCTTTGTTTCTCTTTCGTTCCAATTTTTTGTGCTATGTCAAGATCCTTTCAATACATCTTCCTACTTTGTGTCATGTGATCAGTTTTTGTCTCTTCACCATACAACTGATATATCATTCTTAACATATTTTAAATTTGTTGATCCAAGTATTATCTCATAGTGCTTGCCAATTCTAATTTCTAAGCAATGGACATTTTTACTTCATAATTTTGTCATTAATTTTTATTTTTCTTGTATCATTTCAGAATATGGTCATAGAGTTTCTGATCTGGGGTGTGTCTTAATCTGTTCAGGTTGCTATAACAAAATACATAGACTGTGTGGCTTATGAAGAACAGAATTTATTTCTCACAGCTCTGGAGGCAGGGAAGTTCAAGATCAAGGGGGTTTCTTTGATAATGTCACTAATCCCAGTCATGAGAGCTCCACCCTCATGACCTAATCGTCTCCCAAAGGCCCACCTTCCCAACTCTCATGTTAGGATTTCAACATGTGAATTTGAGAGAAACATAAATAATCAGACCATTGCAGGGTGTTTGTTTTGTTTTGTTTTGTTTTTTTTAACATTTTCTTGGCCGGGCGCAGTGGCTCAAGCCTGTAATCCCAGCATTTTGGGAGGCTGAGGTGAGAGGATTTCCTGAGCCAGGGGTTCGAGTCCAGCCTGGGCAACTTGGTGAGCCCTCGTCTCTACAATATATCAAAAAAATTAGCCAGGCACGGTAGCGTGCACCTGGAGTTCCAGTTACTTGGAAGTTTGAGGCAGAAAGATCGCCTGAGTCCAGCAGGTTGAGGCTGCTGTGGCCGTGAGCACGCCACTGCACTCCAGTCTGGGAGATGGAGGGAAACTCCAACTCAGAAAAAACAACAACAACAAAAACATTTTCTTTGTGGCCTAAGATATGATTTTTTTTTTTTTTTTGAGTTGGAGTCTCACTCAGTCGCCCAGGCTGGAGTGCAGTGGCCGCTCCCGGCCACCGCAGCCTCCACCTGCTGGGCTCCAGCGATCCTTCCGCTTATGCTAATTTTTAAAAATAATTCAGGATATTGGAAAAGATGACGTTTTAAGATAGAAATACATCTACTAATTCAATATTATTGCATTGTTGAGACTGTCAACCTTGTGCACCTTTTGCTAGCTGATTGTGTCAAGGACTGAGAGGGCTGTGCCCACAATTCTTACCCAGCTCCCTTTCTGTTGCTACTCTGTTCCACATCAGAAAAGAAGTTTGTGCCAGATGTAGTGGCTCATGCCTGTAATCCCAGCACTTTGGGAGGCTGAGGCAAAAGAATCACCTGAACCCTGGGAGTAGCAGCTATGACAAGCCATGATTGTGCCACTGCACTCCAGCCCGGATGACAGAGTGAGACCCCAACTCAAAAAAAGAAAAGAAAAAGAAAAGAGCTTTGTTCATTTAAAATAAATCCATTTTACTGTCAGTGCTGGCTTTGGATTGGGTTTCCCTGGCTATTTCTAGATTTTCTGGGATAATTGCCACTGAATATCACCAATAAGCAGTGACCAACGAGACTTTGAGAGGAGTATTATCTGCCCTGTACCCTGCCCTTACATTCAGCCATTACTCCTAAGAACTAAGGAATATTCATGGGGTACAAAATCTCTTCTGCCTACCACTTGGAAAGCGTTCTCAGGCAATAAATGACAGGTATGCTCATATTCTCTTTCTTCAATTCAGTATGCATCTAGCATAGATTCTTCAAAGTTTAAGGAACTTGAATTGTTTCTTTTCCTGATATCTAGAAATGGCACCCATTTTCTTCTGTTTTCCTTTTATCTACGTTATTTTGGTTTCTGTTCATAGTGGAAGAAAAATCAAACGTCTGTGTTTAAATTGCCATTATTTTAGAAATTCAAAATATGGTTCAACTCTAATGAAGATTAATCCATTTGTATCTAATTTTATACACGATATGCTCAGTCTCATGACAGATATCATTTTCTGTGTTTTGTGCTTTTTCACTGTTTTGTTTTTCATATTCTGTTCTATTCACTGTTTTCTTTTACTCCCAGATTAAGAAGCTATCGTGCCTTGTTATTAACTATATAATGGGTAGGTCTGTCTATATATACATCTGTCTACCCGTCTGTCTGTCTGTCTATCATCTCTTCTCTATTTATCTACCTGCTTTTCCTACACCTGTTTTTTTTTTTTTGAGTCGGAGTCTCACTCTGTCATCCAGGCTAGAGTGCAGGGGCACAATGCCACCCCAGTATCAACCTGCTGGGCGTGGCATTTCTTTCACCTCAGCCTTCCATGTAGTTGGAACTACAGGCACATGCTACCACACCTGGCTAATTTTTTTAAAAAATTTATTGTAGAGACGAGATCTTGCCAAGTTGCGTGGGCTGGTCTCAAACTCACGGACTCAGGCAATCCACTGGCCTCGGCCTCCCAAAGTCCTGGGACTACAGGTTGAGCCATTGAACCTGGCCCAATTGTGTTTTTAAGTGTTGCTTCATCTCCAATTGCTCCCTTCTTTAGGACAGTAATTATTGTATGAAGGATTTCTATAGTTGTCTTTCCTTCACATCTGTAATTTCATCTCTGATTGCTTTTATTTCTTTGTTTTTTCGCTTTGCAGTCTGTGAGAGCATCTCAAGCTTGTTTGCTAGTTTAATGACTTTATATTTTACAGAACCTATGTGCTCTTTAAGAGCTTTAAAAGTTTTAAAATAATTGTGATTAACTATGACTTACATAATAAAATCATCTTATTAATGATTCATTAATCACACATCTGTGTAAGGTATACAGCTTGATAAGCTTTGGTGAACCCGCAGCACCTCAGTCAAGATGTAGAAAGTCCCCACCATCCCCAAACACACTTCTGTACCTCTGGTAGGCAACACCCCCACCCCGACTGCAAGCAACTGCTGATCCATGTTCTGCCTCTGTAATGAGTGTACATCTCCTAGAATTTCACATAAATGGAATAGTATGCAATCGTTTGAGTCTATCTTTTTTCATCAGGCATAATGCTTTTGACATTCATCCATTTGTATCCGTAGTTCATGTCATTGTATTGAAGAGTAGGCCGTTGTATGAATATGCTACAATTTATTTACCTATTCACCTGTTAATGAACATGGGTGCATTTTCAAATTTGGGGCTGTTATGAATAAAGTGACTATGGACATTCATATATGTGACTTTTTGTGGATGTATATTTTCAATTTCCCTTGGGTAAAAATCTAGGGCTGGACTTGCTGGGTCGTATTGCAAGCATATGCGTAATGTCATTAAAAAAAACTATAAATTGTTTCTCAAAGTTATTATACTATTTTAATTCACACTGGAGATTTCTTGTGGCTTCACATCTTAACCAATGCTATGTCTTGTCATCAGAATTTCTGATCTCAGTCATTCTAATAGATGTACAGTATATCTCATTGTGACTTTAATTTTTATTTTCCCGATGACTAATGATACTGACCATCTTTTCAGAATGCTTTTGTCGGCCATTTGTTTTCTTTCTTTTGAAAAGTGTCAGTTCAAGTCATCGGCCCATTGTTGTATTGAGCAGTTTACTTCTCCATTATTTAGTTTGTAAAGTTTTTACATATTTCCGATATAAGTGCATCATTAGAAGTATTTTCTCCCAGTCTGTGGCTTGCCCTTTCATTTTCTTAATGAAGGACCTCCTATTTTAAACTTTTATTTTGAGGTAATTGTAGATTCCTATGCAGTTGTAAGAATATAGAGAGCTATCCCATACCCTTGACGCAGTTCCCCCCAGGACTAACCCCAGGAAATTGACATCCATGCAATCCACCTCACCCATTTTACTCAGGTTTCCACAGTTTTACATATCTCCTTTGTATGTGTGTATAATTATCTCTCTACAATTTTATCGCATGTGTAGACTTGTGTATTCACCACCATAGACAACAGAGCACAAGGATCTCATCTGCCGCACTTCTGCAGCCAATACCCTGTCCACACACCGTGGCAGTCACTAATTTGTTTTCCATTTCTGCAAGTTTGTCATTTCAAGAATGTTATGGAAATGGAATCATACTGAATGCAATCTTTTGTGACTTTTTATTCACTCAGCGTAATTCCCTTGGGAGTTCTTCAAGTTGTTGCTCGTATCGATAGCTTGTTAATTTTTATTGCCGAGTAGTATTTCATGTACCGGTTTGTTTAATCATTCCCTCATTAAAAGGAATGAAGGTTGTTTCTAGTTTTAAGCTGCTATAAACAAAACTGCTATCAACATTCATGTACAGGTCTTCCTGTGAATGCATGTTTCTGTTTCTGTAGCATAAATGCTCAGGAGTGCAATTGTTGAGTCATAGGGTATTTGCACATTTCGTGTTATTAAAAATTGCCAAGCCATTTTCCAAAGTGACTGTACTATTTTACACTCCTACCAGCAATGTATGAGTGATTCAGTTTCTCTGCATCATTGCCAGCATTTGGTCTTGTCACTATTTTTTTATTTTGATAATTGTGATAGGTATGTGTAATTTTCATTGTGGTTCTAATTTGCATTTCCCTAATGTTAATGAGGTTGAATATCTTTTCATGTGTTTATTTGCCATCTAAGTGTCATTTTCAGTGAAACACCCCTTTATGTTTTGGGCTCATTTTCTAATTGGATTTCTTGAATTTTTTTTTTACTTTTGAGTTTTGAGAGTTCTTTATATGAGGTCTGACAATTCAGTTTGCGAACACATCCTAGAAAAAGTGCTACATCCCTCACTGCTGAATATCACTATGGTCACATTCAAAGTACTCCCTTTGGGAAGCTATGCTCTGACACTAGCACCTAGTCCACCTGTCAAAGCAATTTTCGAACCCTTTTTCTGGAATGGCCATCAGAGCTGTCATTGTATTACTCTTGAAGTCCTAAATGCTATCAAAATGTCTTCCTTTCAATATTTTCTTTATCTTCAGGTAAAGAAAAAAGTCATTGGGGGCTAGATCAGGTGAGTAGGGAGGGTGTTCCAACACAGTTATTTGTTTACTGGCTAAAAACTCCCTCAGAGACAGTGCTGGTTGAGCTGGTGTATCATCATGATGTAAGAGCTCCTTCGGGAAGATTTTTGCACACGCCTTTCTCATGCCAAGAGTTTTAGTTAAGATTTTCCTAACTGTTTCTCTTTCAATATGAATTTGGTCTGCTATGTTTCTTACAGTAAGCCAAGAATGCTGATGCACAATTTGGTAAATTTTTGCAGTGTTTTCATTAGGTGTGCTCATTACTAACCGTCCTGACCCCTCTTCATGTCTCTCCTCTCCGAAAAATGTTTAATCAATGGGTACACTGCCATTTTCTTCATGGCATTATCCCCATAAACTTGGACTCACATGTTCCTTATTTCACTTCCACTCCTGCCATCTTTAACAAGAAATTTATTGTTCATTGCTCTAATCCCAGCTCTGACATTCTTGCAACGGCACACAAAAACATGCAATAACAATAGTGAATGTCACTTAGCAAGACACCACCTCGTGTCAACACAAACACAGCTGTGAGACACTGATATACCAGGGTTACAAAACCTTACTGAGTTGTCTGTACAGTGCTGTCAGTGTAAGCACACAGTGGCAAGTTCGTGAACTTCATTGTCAGAACATTGTACTATAATAGTCCTTTGTTGGATCCAGAGTTTGCAAATATTTTCTCCTGATCTGTACCTTGTCTCTTTATCCTTTTAACAGGAAAAGTTCTAATTTTAGTAAAGTCTTATTTATGCATTTTTCCTTTTATGAATTGTACTTTTGGTATCAGATGTAAGAGCTTGTCTAATCCTAGACCCTAAAGATTTTCCTCTAAGTTTTCTCCTAAAGGTTTTATAGTTTTATGTTTTACCTTTAATTCCATTTTTGAAATTCCTTTTGGTAATTTTGTAATCCAATTTTTGTAAAATGGGTGAGATTTAGGTCCAGGGTCATTTTTTTTTCCCCTATCGATAGCTTATTAAAATATTTTTGGGAGAGTGACATTTTTAATTTTGGCAAAGTCCAATTTATCCATCTTTGAAATGATATGGATAGCACTTTTGTGTCCTGTCTAAGAGATATTTATCTACCCCAAAGTTATAAAGATTTTTTTGTTTGTTTTATTCTAGGACTTTCAAAGTTGTTGATTTTCTGTTCAAGTTATAATTTATTTCACGGGGTTTTCTTTGTTTGTTTGTTTGTATAAAAATAAGCATGTAGGGCAACCCCTTCGGGTCCCCTCCCACTGTGGGGACTTTTCTGTCCTCTCAATAAATCCCGCTTTCTCACTTAAAAAAATAAGGGTGGAGGTCCTCCTCCTTCTCCTCCTCCTCATTTTCTTTTCTTATAAGGCTATCCATTGTTCCCACATAATTTATTGAAAAGGTTATTCTTTTCCCATTGAGTTTCCTTAACACATGTGTCAAAATCAATTGAGAATATATTTGGTGTGGGTGTATTTCTTTTTTTTTTTTCCATTGATCTATATATGCATACTTATGCCAAAATCATACCAGCCTAAATTGTTGAGCTTCATAGTAAGTTGTGAAATCAGTCTTCCAACTTTGCTCTTTTTAAAAATTGTTTTGGCTGTCCTGAAACTTTACATTTCCATATGCATTTTAAAATTAGCTCATCAACTCTACCAGAACGTCTTCAAATTTTTAATTGTGTTGACTATGTAGGAAAATTTGAGGTGAACAAACACCTTAACAATATTGAGTCTTCTGATAAATAAACATTGTATATCTCTCCATTTATTTAGGTATTTTAAAAATTTTCTCAGCACTGTTTTACAGTTTTCAGAGAGTCTAACTTCACGATCATTTGATATTGCCCCACAAGTCATTTAGGTCTGTTCGTTTTTCAGTCTTTTTCTTTATGCCTCAGTTTGAATAGTTTGTATTGCTCTCTCTTCAAGCTTACTGATACACTCTTGTACTATGTATCATATGTCGTTGAACTTATCCCCTTAATTTTTCATTTCAAATTATGCACTTTTAAGTTCTAAAATTTTCATTGAGTCTTTTTTATATCTTTCCTTTCTTCCATTATTAAAATAATAATTTACTCTAAATCTTTGAACGTATGTTTTAAAATTGTCTTAAAGTCATTTTCTGCTAATTCCATTATCTTTTTAACTGTGATCTTTTTCTGCTGACTGATTTTGCTCCTGGTGTGACTCACATATTCCCGCTTCTATGTATGTCTAATAACTTTTTTATTGGATTCAGGATATTTTGATTATATTAATACTGTATGTTTGGATTTTGTTGTTTTCCTTTAAAGAGTGCTGATTTTTGTTTTGTATAACTGTTAAATTACTTGCCAATCCGTGTAATCCTTTGTGAATTTGTTTGAGTGCTATCATAAAAAATCTAGGATAGTTTTTACCCTAAAGTTAATTTAGTCTTATCACTAAGATGTGACCTTTAGGGCTTCTCAACAGAGAAGTTGTTCAATGTCTCCCCACTTTGGCTGGCTGGAACTCGAACATTTCTCGATGTCATTGTGAGCTCTGAAAATTGTTTGGTATTACTGTTTTCCAGCAGTAGATTTTGTGTGGTCATATGGAATTGCACCCCATACATGTGTGGCTTAATATTAAGTGTCAGATTTCAGAAGGTCCTGATACAGATATTTAGATCTCTCTCTGTGTGTGTCTTAATTTATTTCTCTCTCTACAGCTTCCTTGTCTGCAACACTGCCCACAACTCTCTGCCACCTTAAACCATCTAAAATGTCCATTTCTGTCTCCTCAACTCAGTAAGACACCATAATCTGCTTGGATTATTCCTCTTTGTGCTGAAAATAATGTCTCCACATAGAAAACCACCACAGTTGCATGGTTCACATTTGTATTTCCTTTCTTTCATTTTCATAGTCCTGTTCTGCTTGCTTCTGATGTCTAAAAAGAATTATTTTGTATATTTTATTCAGTTTCCTTGTTTAAAGAGGAAGAACTAGCTTGTACCAGTTATTCCACCTTGGCCGAAATTTTTTACAGCTTTTACTTTTGATTTTCCACCTGCAATTGTAGGTTGTTATTTCATGCCACCCTTTTTATGTAATTTCGGTCTAACCCTTTGGTCGGTTTATTTTTCTTCCAAGTTATTTATATATTGCTTCATTTATACCAAGTCTTCATGAGTTTTTGTGATTGTAATGAAGAGACCATGTAGAATTTGTTTTCATTTTATGTAGATAATCTTTTTTTCAAATGATACACTTTTTATCTGACTCTTGGGCTCTAAGTCCTTACTCTTTATGTTTGCAGAACATTTTTATAGACCCATGTTGTCATTTCCTGTTCACTCATCCATGAGCAGGAAAGGCGCTCTCACCTCCTTGTTTCTGCTGGTTAGAAGTGTCCATAGAGCCTCTTTGCTATGCCTCACTAGCCATCTGGATGCTATTAACACCTTTTTCCAGGTACTAAACTGGAATGCTGGTTGATAGTATTTTGCCATCTTTCATTTAGTGTCAGTCTGTTGGTCTGGGAGAAGACATTTTGGTTATCATCCATGAGAAATCGAGGTTGTTCCTACATAATATAATGTGTTAGTAGTTCTTGCCTTGTAAAAAGTAACGCATGCAACACTGTAAGTCACATAATATATTTTTCTATGGACTGTTAGGTTTAGCCTGATGATTTTTTATTGATTTATTTTTAATTTAGGTTACAGGTTTTTCTTGAAAAGGTAATATTTTCACATGATTAAAAATTCCAGATAGTCAAAAAGGTAAAATGAAATATTTCTTCTGACAACTGTCCCATATTCATCCAATTTCTTTCTTTGGGTGCAATCAATACTACCAATTTTTAATGTATTTTCCCAGAGGTGGGGTGTGTGTGTGTGTGTGTGTGTGTGTGCACGCACGTGTGTATAAAATCCCCCTCCCTTTTTCTTCACAAACAGTAACACATGCTACACACTGTTTTTTATCTTTTTTTTTGACACTACATCTTAGAGATTTTCTATATTAGTACATAAAAAGAGGTCTGGTTTTTAATAGCTGCATTGTATTCCATTTTTTAATGAAAATATTTTATTTGATCATTTCCCTACTTATTGACATGTAAGCTGTTTCTATTTTTGCTATTATTAAAAACAATATAATTAATATGTAACAAATGTATCATTTTGCACATACGTGAGTATATTTGTAGGATACATTCCCAGAAGTGGGCAAATGCACGTTTTCAGTGGTTGCCAGATACCTTTATAGAGATAACGCCCAACTGCACTCACTTGCCAGACCTGGTCTCACTGTAATTAATAATAATAATTATTATTATTCTGTATTTATTATTTTTTAAAATAATATTTATGATTCTGTTTTTAAAAGCATCTATTTGAATGACAAATTATATGGTTACCCCTATCTATGGAGGTTGTGCCCACTTACACTCTCACCATAAGCCTGACTTTAATACCAATATGCTGACATCTCTCAAATTTATATTTCCTCTTTTGAGCTTCAGACTGCTGCCTACTTGAATATTTCCCAGAAAGCTCAACATGTCCAAAATAAACTCTTGAATTATTCCCCCAAACTTGCCCTCCAACCTTTCTGGCATCAGCACTTTCCAATGCCGTGTACCCATTTGTTAAACCCAGAAAAGTGGGCTTCATGCTTGACCACTCCATTTTCTTCACCAGCTGAGTAACCACAAGTAAGCCTTTGCCTGCACCAGCCTTAGTTTCCTCACTGGCAAAACTGGAACCTTATTACCTGTGTGAGTTGAGAAGTCAAAATCCTTTGTCAACTAGGATGAACCCTGAGGTCACAGCAACAATAGCTACCTATGTATGGGTGAGGGTTCAGAGCTCAACTGGCATGGCACTCCCTAAATTCCTACAAGAAAAACCACACTCTTGGTAAACTCCCTAACAATTGGAGCTATCAGGCAATTTGTCTAGACCACCACAACTCTGATTGGGCAGAGGACTGGCTTTGCAAACATTCTTTTCTTTCTTTTTTTTTAATTTTTAATTTTAAAGATGTGAGGTACAATTCAGGGTCGGGTATACAAATGTTCATTATGCAGGTACCCTTGTTTATTAGGTGTGCCCCCACGCCCCTGGCAGATTCCCACTACTGCCAATCCTTTATCTTGTAGTATTATGGAAATTGTTCAAGGTCCGCTTATGAATGAGAACACGTGATACTCAGTTCTTTGTTTCTGTGATGGATCACTCAGTATTATAGACTCCAAATCCATCCAAGTTGCTATGAAGTTCATAATTTTGTCCTTCTTTATGACTGAGAAATATTCCATCGTGTATATGTACCACATTTCTTTTATCCAGTTCCTTTTTGATGGGCAGCACGGTTGGTTCCATGACAAACGCTCTTTTCTGATAAGCCACCGTAGACCTCAGGCCAGTTTTGGCCAGCTTATAGAGATTGTGCACAAACCACCTTTGTGTCCCATAGTTCGCCCTTTGACTTAAAGAGCCAAATTCCACCTCATTTTTATGCTAAAACTTTGCTCCTAAGTGACCATGGGATGTATGTTACTGGTATGCTTTTCCATGGCTCATATGCTTGACCCCTTCATACATATGTACAGCTTTTCCCCCCAAAAGTCGCTGAATACGTATGACTCTATTGTGCAATGCAAAAAGCAAATCCAGCCTACCCTTCCCATCTTCGAAGAGAGCGCACCTTTGGTGCACTCCAGAGAGGGTCGCTCTCAGTTTGCAAAACTCATATCGCCAACAAAGCTCTAGCTTTCTCTTATTTCATCGTTCTGGTGGTCTTTTGGATGACACCCACCTCCCTGTGGGCCTGAGGTGATTAAATGAGGTAACATCGGTGAAAGCAACCCTTTCATTTTCTAGCATATATAGGGAATCAACACTATTCATTATTTCTGCTTCCACCCTTCAGAATACTGCCCTGTGTGTATCCGTGACCTTGCACTCCAATTCATGCCGTATACATTTCTGGCTGGAAGTGAGTTGTACCAAGTGTCTTTGATGAGGCTCTTTGTGGGAACCAAAGTTTATTTCTATAAAATCTACCCCCAAAAGTCCTCAAAGCCAGCCTGAATGCTGAAAAATAAACTGCCCACTTGTTGAAGTAAAATCATCTTATAATACTGTCAAAAGTCATCATGGTGACCATCATATCTTAGTTTAGTTTTTTTTTCAAATTTTACTTGGCCAGGCAATGCTGTGATGAATCACTTTTCAAAATGATTTGGGTTCTCACTGTCCCATATTCTTTACTTCCACTGGTTTGAGGAATACGTCGTGAGCTGAAAATAAGAGAGTAACAGAGAGCAGTAGACAAAGGGGCCACAGTCGTCCACTCCCAAGCTCGGTTCTCCAGGCAGCCTGACTGTTGCCTGCAGGTCTGTCCTTTAGGGAAGAGAAGGAGGCATGTGGGTCCCGCCCTGGCACGTCACATCTCAGTCTGTTCTGAGGTACCTCCCACCAACCTCCTAAGACATGTTTCACAAATGGCAACACCTGTTCACTGCATTCTCCCCTGCTTCCCCTTTCAAATATATTTTTATTTGGAGAGTCTTCACCTAAAATCCTGGTATGGAAGCTGGTTGGAATTACCCCTCAGGAGATGCAGAGACTTGAGGTGTACTAGATAATAGAGTTTAAGTTTTTTGATTTTGTCTGCACTTTTGTTGTTGTTTAAATAAGAACATCAACTTCAGAACATGCTTGCCGCGATGTTTTGGGAAGAGCATTGGTCTTGGAGTTCTAATATCAGGGTTGAATTCATGATCTGGCCACTTCTCAGTAAAAAAGTCTACGAGATTTGGTGCCCTCCTTGTCTGTTTGATGTTTTTGTATATGTTATCTCACTTCATCCCCGTATGGTTGTTTGAAAGATACGTTTCCAGGAAAATTTTTTTTAAAGTGTGTGAAAGTACCAAGCACCTAGCAGGTATTCGTTCCAAGATTCATCAAACCTCTGATTTAATTTTTTTTTTTTTTTTGAGTTGGAGTCTCACTCTGTTGCCCAGACTGGAGTGCAGTGGCCGCTCCCGGCCACCGCAGCCTCGACCTGCTGGGCTCCGGCGATCCTTCCGCCTCAGCCTTCCGAGTAGCCGGAATTATAGGCATGCACTACCATGCCCAGTTGATTTTTTTGATTTATTGTAGAGATGAGGTCTTGTCAAGTTGCCCAGGCGGGTCTCGAACCCGTGGGCTCAGGCAATCCACTCACCTCAGCCTCCCAAAGTGCAGGATTACAGGCTGAGCCACCGAGCCCGGCTCAAACCTCTGATGTATACAAGCAAAAATACTGTAACTGTGAACCGTGATAGAAGAGACAACACAGAAGCTTAAACTGTGAAACGCAGTGAAGACTATCCAGGACAGAAGATAACTGTCCTTTGAACTTTTTCATGGAACTAGAAGGGACATTCCTTCAAGAACCGTTAAGAAAAGTTGGGCCTCATGAGTTCATTGCCTCGTGAGTTTGTTCTGGCTCACCGTGTTTACTGATAGCAGAGTCTGGATTGGACTTAACTGAAGCTTCAAACGCAAAGCCTGCATGTAATATCCTATAAGGTCTCTCGCTCATGAACATTCTCCTAAGTCACAAACCAAAAGCAATCTTTCCACTGCATCCCCTGAGGGGTAATTCCAACCAGCTTCCATGCTAGGATTTTAGGTGAAGTATCTCCAAGTAAGAAAATGTTTGAAAGGGGAAACAAGGGAGGATGGGCGTTGCTATTTGTGAAACACGTCTTAGGAGCTTGGTGGGTGTTGCTTCAGAACAGACCAAGACACGACATGCCAGGGTAGGACCCACATGCCTCCTTCTCTTCCTTAAAGAGGAACAGGCCTACAGGCGACAGTCAGGCTGCCTGCCAGACCGAGCTTGGGAGTGGACGGCTGTGGCCCCTATATCTACCACCCTCTCTGTTACTCTCCTGGTTGTAGCTCACCACTTACTCCTCAAAACAATGGACATGGAGAATGTGTGGACAGTGAGAATCAAACGAGCCACTGCTGCTGGTGCAGCCCGCACCCAGGCCCTAACTATGACCAACAGGCCACTCCATCTTCCTCTCTCCTGCCTTCATCCTTTTCCTTATCTCCACCAAGGGATGAGGCACCTTGAACTGCTAGCTTAGTATGACTCCTCAGAACAGTCATCTTCAGCCAGTCCGCCCTTCGAGATGGAATCATCCACTGGAGAGGGATGAATGACAAAAAAAAAAAAAGAGAGAGAGAGAGAGAGAGAAAACAAAGGAGGGAAAAGTGACAAGGGGCAAAGGCACTGTGGCCAGTCCCAATTCTTCTCCTCCTCTTCCACTCAAATTCTAAATGAAATCCCAGAGCAGCTGTTCTCATGATGCCACAGTACTGCACAGAGCAAAAGTCACACTGATGGCCACCATAGCTTGATTGTTTCCTTTCAAATGTTTTCTTGAGCACACCATGCTGTGTTGAATCGTTTTTTGAAATGACTTACACTCTTCTTTAACTTCCTCTAACGGTGGTTCCAGGTTCCAGCCTATGCGTTGGTAAACAAAGGGAGAAGTGACTGTCCTCCCATTTCCCTGCCAGGCATGACACCCCAAAGAGGACGGTGATGTGAATTCTCAGAGTTCTTCCCATTCTGCATCGATATAGAGGTATGCACTGCTCGAAAAATCAGGTCACATGGACTGACAGAGGTTTTTAGTCTCGTGAATTGATCTTGGAAAAAAGTCACGCAGAGGCTTAATAATTCAATTAGACTTAGTTAAGAATTTAACAAATCACCTTCGTCCCACAGAATAAAATCATATGAAATCTGAGCCATCCTGGAAAATATAGACCATATGGTCGCCATAGGTGTAGGTGACAGGCTACACAAGAAAGCACTTGATAGACCGTCCAATTTGCCACCTAATTTTAATCAAATACTTGGGCGATATTAATGAGGAAAGCCTTTCCCCTGCAGTGGCAATCATAACAGCAAGCGGTATCTTGGATAGCCCTCCAAAACTTTCAAAATGCTTTTGCATAAATTATCTCATTTGATCCGATCCATATGTGCAACAACAATCGCACATACCAAGGCAGAAGTGTCAGGACCGATCAAGTTCAAATTCTCTTACATGCAACTCGCTGGCCCAGGCAGCCTATGTTCCTTACATACGTGTTCTCAGTAAACAGAGGCAGCTGACCTAGGGCTCTGGGCAGGGGAGAGGTCAGGAGGACCTCTCACACTTTCACACCATCTGGGGAGCTCCTCCAGTTTCAGGTCACCAGTCTGGGGACCCAGGGACTGGCATCTGCTGCCCTGTCTCTTCTCTTTGACACGTCTCCTCAACTCTAGCAAGCCATAGTTCTAGAAAGCTGTCATTCAGCCCGTGGCCAGGACAACATGAAGGTATACAGGGAGGAGTCTTGTGCCATTTCTTGAAGACTGGAACTAAACCAGGGCAGCATCTCTGAGGCCAGGCTGGATCAGCTAGGGGAGCAGGAATAACCAACCCATAGACTTGAACTAGTCAGAGCCCTAGGCAAGCGGGAAGCCAGGAGCCGCAGTAGAGGAAGACAAAATCAGCTTCAGGTTTGGAGGCGGGAGCGGGGCTGCTTTATACAGAAAATAAGGCGAGGAGTTGGAAGAACTCAGGGAGATGAGGTGGGTGCGAGGCTTTGAGAATGAGAGAGCCATTCTGATGGCGGTCTAGTTGAGGAGGGTGGGATGAGTTGACAGGCCTAATGACAGAGAGACACAACAGAGTCCAGGCCTGGTTAGGCATGTGGGTGGGTAGACGGTAGGATTTTGATGTCTATTTACCAGGCTAATGCCTTTAGAAACGATCAGAGCTGGAAGGTCTTTGGGGATATTTTGTCTACTGCTTTTCATGATTTCAAACACCATGTTTATACTCACAGCATCTCAATGTATATCTCTAAGCAAGACTTCTCTTCTGAACACCAGACCTACTGGGGGTGCCCCCCCAAAAATATACATTTTAAGTGATGTTATCTATGTATTCCTTTTAGTTTGCCGTAATCAGAAATGTTTGGACGCTGATGGTAACCACTTTGAGCACTTCTTATAATTGCAACATTTTAAGTGATGTTATCTATGTATTCCTTTTAGTTTGCCGTAATCAGAAAGGTTTAGACACTGATGGTAACCACTTTGAACACCTCTTATAATTGCAGAAGTCAAACATGGCTTGTATTCATCTTTTGTTATCAGTATATATTGAGTATGACCATTTTAATACAGTTTTTCCTTTCTTAAAATGTGTATGCATTTTTGGCACCCTCTGTATATATCAACATGTGGCATCATCACTTGAAGTTTCCAAGACGATTCAAATTTCACATGCCGAAGAGCAATTCTTACTTCCTCCACCCTCATCTCTTCCTTCTTTTATTAAAAAAAAAAAATCTCAGTAAATATAATCTCCAGAAATTGAAAGTCATCTTGGGTGCCTCCTTTTCTCTGTCTCTACAAAATGACTCATCACCAAGGCGTGTCAGTTGGATCCCAATACATATCCCTAGTGGGTCTTTGTCCATTTTTTTCAGCCAGTCACCAAGGCAAGGCACTGTCACCCTCCCGTCTGAGCTGGTGAACTCCTGAGTTATCTCCCTGCTTCGATCTCACACCTTCCTGCCTATCTCCCACAGATGAGCTTGAAAGGCTTTTTACAAGTATAAATTGGATATCTCTTTCCCTCTCCAAGCCTTCAGTGGCCTCCCATTGCACTTAGGATAAAACCTAAAACCCTTTCCATCGCTGACGATGTCTTGGAAATCTGTTACTGTCCCACCTCTCCATCCTCGTCTTCTGTCGTTTTTCCTTTCACTCCACAAACACCAGCTAGACAGGATTTTGGATTCCCAAACACTACAAGATTTTTCTACCCCAGGGTCTTTACACACATGAGTTCCTCTGCCCTAAAAATAATTTTCTCCGCTCTCTGCCTGGTTAACTCCAACTTATGCTTCACTTATCAGCAAACATGCCACTCCCTCAGAGAGGCCTCCCCTAAACGTCATCATCTAAATTATACCCCTGTATCAATTAGGGTTCTTTGGCTGAAAGCACAGGAACCGACTGGTTAGCCTAGGAGGAAAGAGAATTAATTGGAACAGTGCGAGGTTATGCAGAGGTTCCAAGGGAAGACCGAAAAATAGGC
>CAUYQG010186355.1:0-15596 GCA_963574415.1 Tarsius wallacei
CGCGGGGCGCGCGGGGCGCGGGGCGCGCGGCCGGCCGGCGGCGGCGCGCCCGAGCCCGCATTCCTCCGAAGCGCCGGGACCCGCGGGGCGACGTCACCCCCGGCTCCGCCCCCGTCCCTCCCCGAGCAAAGTAACTCCTGGCGAACGGGAGCAGCCGCCGCCGAGCATGGAGAGCTGCCGCCGCGGCCGGCCGGCGACGCGGGCGACGCTCTCGCCCCCGAGGTAGTCGGGCGCCCGCGGAGCAGGGCAGACGGCCGGCGGGCGCCGCCACCCCCGCCTCGCCCCGCCGGGCCCGGCCGCCCTCGGCCGTGGGTTTCGCGGCGATCGCCCGGCGGCTCTCGCGGAGCCGCTCGAAACTTCTCCCAAACTCGCCATGGAGGCGGCGGCGGCGGCGGCAGTGCCCGCTCTCGCGGCGCTCCTGCTGGTGTCCCCCTGGCCGCTCCTGGGGTCGGCCCAGGGCCAGTTCTCCGCAGGTGAGTGGCCGCCGGGCGTCCTCAGCCTCGACGATCCCGGAGCCCGAGCCTCCCCGCGGGCCGGCGGGCTCCCCGCCGGGGCCGGGGGCGAGGATCCGGGGGGAGATCGCGCGGCCCGGGGGCCGAGGGGAGCGGGGCGGGGGCAGCGCTGTCCCCGGAGTTCGTGCCGGGTGGGACGCGGGCGCCGGGCCGGGCGCCGCGGGGCGCAGGTAACTTTGGTCTGCGCGACCCATTGTTCCCCGGCGCGGCTGGCGCGGCTGTGCCGGGAGCGCGGGGACGGGGCTTGTCCTCGGGACCGGCGGCCTGGGGTCTGGCGCAGCCCGCTCCGGGCTGGCGGGAGGGGAGGGAAGGAAAAAGTAGTGAGGACTCTGGGGACGCTACTCTGTTGCTTGTGGCGCGAGCTTGGGGCTGCCTGGCACTTGAGCGTTTCAAAAAATTCCCCGGGAAGCCATTGTCAGAAATGTGGAGCTTCCCCGGGACCGACCTCGGCGCGCTTTGCCAGGTGCTTTTTGTCCCGGGAATCACCTCCCCGACGACGGTCTTAATAGTTCTCCACCCCTTCCGAGTCTCCCCCCCCCTCGCCAGGCGTTGGCTTGCTCCTGGACCTGCCCCGTGGGCTGGGGCCCCGTGGCCTGGAGTCGGTTCCGTGGGTGCTGGCGGAGCCTGGTGGGCTGTTTGGAAATGTGACCAAGGCCCGGCGCCGAGCGGTCCTGGGCAGCGCGGTCCCGGCGTCCGGCTGGGGCAGCCCGGCCCGAGGGCGGGAGCCCGCGCCCCGGGCAGAGCCGCCGCCGCCCCGGCCCCGCGCCTCCCGATCCGGGCCGGCCCGGGGCTGGGGTGGGCGCTCGCCGCCACCGCCTTCCGACGGGAGAGCCCGCGCGGAGGGAGGGAATGCCGGCTCGCCCTCGCCCCGCGGGTTCCCGGTGGAGCCGATCGGAGAGGTCGGTGCACCCCGGCTCTCCCGGCCCCGTCCTCCGGTCCCGCCACGTTGCTGTCCTCCGTGTAGGCTGGGTGCTGCTTCGTCCTCTCCTCGGGAGGCCCTGAAGTTTCACCAGGTGGACGCTGGGGAGCGGGCTCCCGGGCTCCCGTCCGCCTCCCGCGTTTCCTGACAACTTTTCTGGCCAGCCCACCCGGCCCGGCTTGGCTGGCGAGCGCATCTGCCGCCTCGGTTCGCGGTGCAGATGGAGACGCAGAGGTGGCCGGAGGGTGGGTGATGGAGAAGACGGGAAAAGCCACCGCCGCGCTCCGGGCTGGGGCCGCAGGACGTGGAGAAAGAACTTACTTTGTACTTGACAGTTTCTCTCGTTGTTGTGGCTGCCCCGTTTCCTGGAAATAAACTCAGATGGTTGCTTTCCGGAGTAATCTTTTTGTTTCCCCCGGGTTCCCCCATCCTCCGCTCCCTTTAGAACTCTAGAGAAGGAGTTAAACAACAGATTCAGGTGGCAGCTTGCATGTGTCGTGCACTCAGGCAGAGATTATGAAATGGCAGCGTGCGGAGGAAAAGCCATGTTATCTGGGTGATGTATGCAGAGGGCAACAGCTCTATGCAGTGAGTGATCCGACGGTTTAATTGAATTCTCTCTGGAGTAAGCATTACTGCAGGCATCTCTGACATGTAGTGCCCGTTAGTATTGAAACCGTGCTTGATGTAACTCATTATATGCAGGCAAGTTGGAGTGAGTATTGATTTCTGCACAGTGTTTGTGACTGCACGGAGAGCCTACGCTTGAAAAGGCATGTAGTTTGTTAATTGAAAGTTTGAACTCTACCAGTTGCATGATTAAACTTACATGTATTCAGGAGTTGCAACTATTAATGTCTCAACAGCTGATGGATTTATTTCCAGCCGTCAAGAAACTTTTCTTTTTCTCTTTTAAAATGCTGTTTACCCTTTAATGAACAAGTGAATATTAAATTTCCTCCAGCAGAATGGGCAGATATCTCAAATCACCCAGTTCTAAGTAATTTAAGTAAATATGCCAGGCTTTTCTTCAGGGACAGGGCATTCCATGCGACATTATGTTGTATTATAGGCAGTCTAATAAGTGTAAATCTCTTGGAATAATATCTCAACATTTTGCCCTTTGAGATTTACATATATGCTCAGAAGTGAATGTCTTTCATTCCTGGATTTTAAAGTCAGATTGTGGATCTGCCTTTCAGTTAAAAGTTTGTTTTGTAAATACTTCCTTTTTTTCTGGCTATTGTCAATCATTTCATCAGATTGTATGACAGTCAGATGTTTTTGCAAAGACATAGATTGGAGCTGTATTGGAGATTGGAGGTGCATTCTTTCTTACTGTTTTCTTTTTTCTTATATTTTAAATGATTAACTTTTATTTCTTTTGAAAATTTAAGTTACCATGATTAAAAAGTCTAAAACAAATTCATGTTCAGAATTTTTAAAACATCCTGTTAAATATTTCTTGTAAATCACACTCATTAAGTAAGGCCAGTTCACTTTCCGGTATTATGTGGTTCTTAACGTTTGTTCAGAAACAAATTTTGAAAGACTGGAAATTGTTGGGCTTTTGATATGTCATGTACATTTTCAGTCTGCTTTGTTTAAACTACAAAATTGTGTTCTCATTATTGTGACTTTTTATTTTTAACTTTTGGAGTCAAAGTGTAAAACAACTGCTTGGTGAGCCTTTTTAAAACCAGAACTTCCTATACATCTCCACACACGTTTATATTCTTTCAGTTTAATCTCACACTTAAAATGACTCCCATGTCATCTGTTGAAACCAAGGCATGGAAGCACAGAGAGGTACTAACATGTATTCACTGGGTTGTAAAGCGATTATCTCTTGATATCATGATCTACAAAGTTTTTTGTAGAAGGACTCAGATGGCAAAACCGGACGTAGTTGGGATGACTTGGAAACTCAGCTTTCTCATCTGTAAAATGGGCATAATAATACCCATCCCGACCTTTCCATATTTTTTTTATGAGGATCAAATGAAGTAACTTGTATGTGAAGGAGCTCTGTGAGTTGTAAAGCATTAGACAGTTAGCTGGGGTGTAGTCATCACACGTTAAAGGAGCCTGAGTGCCTTAGTTTCTGCTCTTTACTGCTCCAACATTCTCTCCCTAGTGAGTCCAGGCTGTTCGGGATGTGTGTGTGTGTGTGTGTGTGTGTGTGTGTGTGTGTACGTGTACGCACGCGCTTGTATGTGTGTGTTTCACTCCGCCATTTTTTTTTTAAATTGTTGCTAAACATCCTAGATTGATTGGCCAGACCATACTTTTATCAGCACAGTGAGAGAAATTGGCCTTTTATAAAAAATATTTTACTTACCTTGGGGCAATCCTTACTTGACTTAAATCTGTGAAAGTGTCACTGTTAACGTTGCTAATGTTCTGAGTACAGAAAAAAATATTTTGTAGCCAATTTCTTTTGCTGTTTTTTCAACTGTTGGCTCAGATTTTTCATCTCTGTGTAGAAAATAATATGCAGCTTTTTAGATGCAGTCTTATCAGTGACCTAGAGAGGGACTATTGTCTCTCTTGTATGATGTGAGCCTGAAAACGCAGCTCAAGATCCTGCTTTGGATATAGTGTCTGGCATGTCACCCTGTTGACGGGCACTTACTGGATCTGTAAGACTTTGCAGCTCATCCAAGCTGTACCACTTTCCTGGTGTCTGACTCCTTATTGTCTCTGTATGTGAGATTAATTTCTCTGATACCTACTAGGAAGGCATATTGGAGCCAGTTTGTTTTGGGGTTTGCCTTTTAGTTTTCTGGTTTTGCTTGGCCAGGGTCCCTAGGTGCCTCAATTCATTAAAACTCCAAATTCTAATTCCTAGTAATGATATGTAACTGGACGTTTCCGGGACTGGTTTTTCTCTCACCAGTCCCCTTATTTCTGACTCTGTTGATTTTCCTAGATTGCGAGATGTTTTGTGTCTGGTCTACCCAGACGGGAAGAGGCCAGTCTGGCTGCTGTTTGGACATTGGCATGTGTGCTGCTGACAGCTCTTTTCTTTGTGTTCATAAATGTGAATTTGAAAAATAAATCAACCCCTCTGCCACTCTGGCCCTCTCCCACACTCCCTCCCACTCACTCCTCTCTAGCGACAACTGAGCCCACATAAATGGACACAAAAAATCACAGCCTTTTTGTTTTCACCAGATACCTTTTGATGCCGAACATGTCCTTAAAAACTGGAAATGTAACTCACTCACTACCCAAAGCCAACGTCAGCTTTCCCACCCAATCTCATATTTCTAGCAGTGATGGCTCGTTACATGTTTTATGGCCTTCACAGGAATTTTTAATTTGTGTCCTGCGATTCCATCTGGAGAAAGTGTGTGGTTGCCTACCGATCTTTTTGAAATGCAGTGTCTAGGCCTACTGGAGGTGGTATTAATGGCCGTGTACATCATGCTAAATGTGGATCCCGGCTGCTCCCATTTCCCCTACTTGCTGTTGGCGGAGGACAGGAAGAGAGATGCCTTGAAGACTGAGAGCAGGAAACATCAAGAGAGTTTACAGATTGTTCTTAAAGACAAAACAAAGACACAGGGATTCTGCGTGTGTGCGCACGTGTGTGTATGTGTATGTGTGTTTGATCTTTTACTTAATTTTCAAAAGAAGAAAAAAGTCCTATTTTTGACTTGTTTATAGGAATCAGCCTTTGCCCAAACACATTCATTTCTTATTCTGTCAATGTAAAAATTTCCCTCTGTGTATTCCTCTCAGACGTTACCCTTTGATCATATGTGTCTGGTCTGTGTTCCTTTATCAAATGGTGTTTCTCTTTGCCTAAAAAGGTTGTAATTGCTTTTGAACATGACTTTTTTTTTTAATCAAGTCATCCTGTTTGTCATAGTACTGAAAAATATTACAAGACATATCAATGCGTGACATGTCTTAAATGGTATTTGATAATAAAGTAAGTGAATAATACATTAATCAGGCTGATTTTTATTTCAATTGAAGCAAAAAGCAAGCTTGCATATACATGAAATAGTCCTTTCATGTCACAGGGTGTTGATTTGTTGTGCTTATCTGTCTCTGAATGAAAGAGAGTCTTTAAGTTCCTTTTTTGCAAATGGGGATAGAACATTTGGGTGCTGTACTGCCCAGAATTTTGAGTCAAGTCAGATAAGTTACATGCAACTAGGCTTTGGAAAACTTTAGGAAAATATTGTTTGAATGTTTGATATCAATGTGAACCCAGATTAGAAAGTTTGCAAACTTCAAACTCCATCTCAGTGCAAATGTGTTTTGTGAAAATATTCTGAGGGGAACATGGTTCCACATAAAAGGTTTTAAGCATTTCTTGAATATACGGTTGTAAGAGGTATGTTTATTTTCCTCTTGTGTTCTCCGTGAGAATTCTTTTGGTTTGTAGCTAATATTGAAATAATGAGAACCGAATTTACATAATTTAAAAGCGTAGTTTTGTGAGGTTTTCCAGATGGTCGAGGTTCTGGGAAGACACAGAGCCCGAGATTGTATTGATCCTGTTGGGGAACGTTGCCATTTCCCCACTTAGCTCTGGCTGAATTTTTTGGCACCCTCCTTTGCGTGTTGATAATCCATAAAAATTACAAGTGGCTTATTTCGTCACTTACAGTTGTTTCAGAAGCAAATTAAGTAGTCCCGAATGGAAAAAAATCTGTGTTTCCTCTTGGTAGGATTGCTGAGCTCTGTTCATAAACATGGACAGGGCAGTGCTGTCTGAATCCTCATACCAGTGTCATTCTAGGTATCGTTTTAATAAGAGGAATTCAGAAATAAAGCCGAACAAAAGAGTGTCTAGCTGAGTAATTGTTGCATGTATTTTTGTTGGGAGAGGTGAGAGTTGTAAGTATGTATTCGTGTGTGTGTGAATACACACACACACACACACACACACATCTTAACAAGAGAGGACCTCATTGTTCAAAGGTTTAGCTTCGGAAGAAGATAAGAGCATCTGGAGTTGGGATCAAAATTTCATACTCATATTCTTGTAAAGAGTAGTGAAGGCGGGGCTCTGTGACTCAGCCTGTAATCTCAGCACTTTGAGAGGCAACTGGATTGCCTGAGCCCGCGGGTTCGAGACCAGCCCGGGGAGCTTGGTGAGACCTCATCTCTACAATTAAAAAAAAAAAATTAGCTGGGTGTGGTGGTGCACGCCTGTAGGTCCAACTACTTGGAAGGCTGAGGCAGAAGGATCGCCTGAGCCCAGCAGGTCGAGGCTGCGATGGCTAGGAGCGTGCCGCTGTACTCCAGCCTGGGTGACAAAGTGAGACTCCGACTCAGAAAAAAAAGAGTGGTGAAAATAGGGATCATTATTTTCTTTATTTAACAGATGGAGAAACTGAAGTGGAAAATAAATGAACTGTAGAGTCTATACTATATTTTACTATACTATACTATACTAAATTATACTTTCTACTTCGAAGGAGAAAATAATAAATCTTCCTCCAGATTGGTGTCTATTTATATAAACCCTTGCCACTGCAGCTTGTTCCTTAACCAGCTGCTCGTAGACAGATTCTACAAACGCTGTCCAAGGCAGCAGCTGACCAGCCGCAGAAATTCCCCTGATCCTTGTTGGATGGTGGGGGTGACTAAACAGCTGCTTAAGTGGCAGACTGGGAAGAACTCCTTGATGTGATTTGCCTTAGGTCATTCAGCAAGTTCAAGGGTAGAGAGAGTAGAGAGGAGGCCTTCTAAGGTCCTAGCCCAGGGGCTGATGCCTGATTGCTTCCTGGTCATTGGATTTCTCAGCTGCAATGCTTCCTAGGGTTTTGCTGCTTGAATTGTGGTTCATGAACCAGTGTCATTAGCGTCATCTGAAAACTTGTGATGATCTGTAATTATCTATCAGAGCCATACCACACCTACTGAATTGGAATCTGCATCTTAATAAAATTCTCAGGTGATTTGCTTGAACGTTTAATTTTGAGAAACACTGCTCTAGGACAAAGAAAGCTCAGCTTAAAAAGATTACCATGGGCATTTTACTGTTGAACTGTAAGAGTATTGTGAAAGGATTAATTATAACACGAAGCAAATTTTTTCTGGATTTATAGTTCTGATCAATATTTACTTGATTATCATTTGGCATTCTGGACATGTCCAAACAATAATACCCTACGTGTTTTTTAAAAGAATGTTCATACAAATTTTGAAAAAAGTTTTTCATAAGAGAATAAAAATAAGACTAAATGGTTTTGGTTATGAATGTTTTGTATAAAATACTTACAAGTAAACATATTATCCAAGGAACCAAAATGCGATATGCAAATTTTTATTTAGCACAATGTTATATTGACAGTGGAAATACTATTCCCTCTGACATTACTAGTAGCAGTCTCTTGCTTTATAATTCTCTTTTTCATCTAAGAGTAATTTAAGATCTTTGTAATGAGGAGCTCCTTTATAGGACAGTCAAACTTAATGAATGGGAGTTAATAGGTAGAATGCATGAAGCATAACTGGTGTTCTTTTTATTATCTTTTGTGCTCATATTTAAGAACTGAGATTCTTGTCAGTTTTCTCAAGAGAAAAATTATGATGTAATAGACAGTGTACACTATTCGAGTCAAAACACAATTTTACTTGCATTTTATAGCTTGCTTTAGCATTCTTTTGGATAAATGGATTTTCCCAGAAGACCTAATTGCCTCCTTATTAATGAGCCTGTAAGTGTTTTTTGTTATCCATTTACTATTCTAAATGTGTCTACTTGTGCTAGCTGTTTCAACAGTGATGTCTCTGATTAAATCACAACTGCTATGTTTGTTTTTGCCATTCACTAGTGATTCAGAAAATACTGGCATGATGACATGGTTATGGCAGAGACTAATGAAAAGCAAGAAGTAAAAATTAATGATAACCCATTATCATTGCTGGAGTTTGGGGGGGGTAATCGTAGCATTCTCTGCATTTTTGATTCTGTAGGTGAAAGTCTGCTTATTGTATTGTCTGAAATAGAAAAAAATTAGATTAATAAGGGAACTACACACCAGTATGATTTCCATGTTTCCTTCATTTAGATGGTGCTGTTTCACAAAAGAGATTTAATTGGACACTGATCACTGTCAGAGCAGTTCTGGTGATGGAGATATGGAGAGGGTACTTTCATGCATCTTCAAGAGCTTTAGCGCTGGAATGTTCTGATTTGTTAACTTTTCCTAATTTTACTCCAAATTCTAGAACTTGTCTTTTTCACTAGTTCTACTTTCCTTCTTATGAGCAATCATGAGTTTCGTTTATTCGCTCCCATGTCTGAGAAGAGAGATTTTCCCCAAAGCATTTGCAAAGACAACCATGGGAGCTGCAATTTGCTGAGAGCCCGTCACCTGCCAGCCCCTATGATCAATGTTTGACATAATTTTAAATCCTCACCATAATCCTTTAAGATTGGAATCATCTCTGTTTTACAAACTGAGGCCTAGAGAGGTTAAGTACAAACTTTCCCCAAGAGGCTTTGTGAGGAACTGATAGAGTCAAGACTCATTATTGAATGTATACACTGTGTAGTGATTAAACATTTTTTTTGGTTGTGTGTTGTCCAAAAACAAAAAAAACCAACCCAGACTGATTGCAATACAAGGGGAATTTATTGTCTCTCCTAATTGACAACTCAGGCAGAGCTTGATTTAGAAAGTCACCTAATTCCGTTGGGACATGATACCTCTCTGCCTGCTCAATTTAGATCTGGGGTACTCCAGGAGCTTCCTGTGCTCCATGGAGAAGCAAGATGGCTGTAACAGCTCCCACTCAACAAGATCCCAGGTTCAGATTCCTTAGGGACATGTGAACGTCCCTGCTGGTTGAAACTGAAAAGCCCTGAGGTTTACTGTGATTGAATCCAGGAGACCATTCAGCCGCTGTGCCGATTGGCTTTGTTCAGGGTTTTGGGGTCGGCTCTGGATCCCCACTCAGGTCACGGGGACCGTTGGGAGGAACTGTGGATCCCAAAACCATCAGCTGTCAACAGAAAGGAAAACAGGTTCTGGAAAGGCAAGAGGGTTCTGGCGTGGAGATGGAATTAAATAAGGCGTGAGCAGTAAAAGAAAGAATGAGAACACTTTGTGTATCTATAATCTTTTGGAGGAAGGAAAAAAGGAGGTAGTGGGGAAAAGACATTTGGATCAGATGGTTCTCGTTATGGACCACTAGGTGGTCTCTAAGTGGGGAAGGATGGAGTAGGAAGACAGGATAAGCAATTGGTGTCTGGCAGGTTTGTGTGCACTACAGATCAGCTGTGTGTAATTTAGGGCGTTTTTGTTTATAGGTTTTCTCTTTAAGACCTGCTTTAAAGCATGAATTTTATTATTTTCATTATTTTATTCTCTTTGCCTTAGTATCGCATGAGTCTAACATTGTTAACAATTCACAGAATTTTAAGTGTTAAAAAAGAACTTAGAAATTAATGATTCCTTCATTTGACAAAACTTGCCCAAAGTCATACAGCTTGGAAGAAGTTGATCTCAAAATCCAGATTTTAATATATGGGTCATGTTACAACATATGTATCACTTTGCTTAATGATAGTTTATGAAGATCATTATTATTAAAGATTTGCTTTGATTAGAATAGTAAGAATCCCTATATAAGGTGATAATAATCTGTGAATGAAAGAGTGAAAAAGACCATCTTAGATTATCTGCTTGGTTTTCAGGTATCCTGACAGGGTTTATTTACACATATAAATATGTTTAGGTATTTGCCTTTATGCTTTTCTTTATTTTTAATAGAAAACAAAGAGTACACTAAGCTATGGTAAATGATATTAACTGACACAGACAAAACTTACTTTTTACTCTTTTTGAAAAATACAAGAGGTGTGAAGAGGGTTTTGTGTATAATTTTGATCTTCTAACCTCGGCTGCCTAACTCCATAATGCATATCTGAGCAACATGGGATATTAGGAAGAATTGCTAAAAGAAATGTCCTGGGATCCTGAATAATGAATAAATGTAGCAGCTGTCTGCCTCATTGCTCCTCTCGTGATGAGAGATTTACCCAGGCTGCCTTCATCACATGCTGGTGATCCTGACCTGAAGGTGAATTTGCCTGAGAGCCATGGCTGTGCCTCTTTAGGCCAGAGAATAGTCCCCAGGCATTCCTACGGTTTCCATTGGCCTTCTATAGCCAGAGCAGCTGGCCTGGCATGTAGGGGTTCTTGAATGATAGTGGTTGTGGAGGAAACTTTCTTGACTTCATCATGCCTGCCTCTGCCGCTGGAGTCTTCATACTCCCTTGGGCATCTAAAAAAACTGTCTGTTACTTCTTTCTCTGTGTGTTATGTGCTTTCTGTATGACTCTTCTTCTCTCGTATTAATGTCCTTGTCCATTGCGATGCCTGTTAGTCCTAAATGATGAAGTTTGCAGTCATTTATCCCAAACAACCTGGTCGGTTGCAGCAGACGACTGTGTAGTGTTGACTCGTTATTGCCCCTTTACCAAAACTCACATTTAAATATGGAGTGAGTATACGAATGGGGTGAAGGGGTGGGCAGCGACCTGCTTCAGAGAACGAGAGGACTTGGAGGCTGTTTTAGTGCACACAGCACTGGACTTGCCACAGGAGGACCTGTGTTGCAGGCCTCGCTGTCACTTTCTGAGATGTGGGAGCAATCGCTTTCTGCTGTATCCTTCATTTCTTTATCACCAAAATGGGAATATTCCAGGGAAGAATGCTTTTAATTCTTACTTAGTTGCTGAACCAGGCACCTTTAAAGGCTAAAATGAATAATCTATATGAAAGTCCTGTTATATTTGTAAACTGCCATAAAAATATAAATTGTTTTTGTTAGGAATATAAACTTTGATGGTGAGGAAATTATTGTTGAAGACACACAAAGTGCATATTCTGAAGAATGAAAATGAAATGATAGATGCTTCGTGTATTTGCATATCTAAATTATACATTGCTTATCTAAGTGTCGGGGAAAATGGTATAATAAATTCCTGGGAACAATGGGTGATTCTGCTATCATGTATCATGAAGTAGTCCCCCAAATGTATTATCACATATATGTATTTCTTATATTTGTAGTATATATATATAAAGAAACACCTAATTCTTATAAAAAATAAATATGTAAATATCTATTTACAGTATATATTCTATCTATCTATCTATGAGGGGGCAATAAACCATATACACATTTTAAGTATGATGTTCGTTCAGAAGATGATATTAATTAAATGAGTGCTAACATCACTGACAGGCAGGACAGTCAAAGAAAATGGCAGACATCATATCACACATTGCCACTATCACTTAATTCAGCTTTGAAAAGTAATACATAGCTAACATTTCTTAAAATGTGTGTACATTTTTTTGGCACCCCCTGTATATATAAACTTCAGGGCTATCCAATAGTGCAGTAGTGCCCTCTTATCTGGGGGGGATGCACCATTCCAGGGCCTCTAGTGGATGTCTGGAACCTCAGATAGTACCGAACCCTGTAGATATTGTACCATGTTTTTTCAATCTGATAACAGAGTTGGCTACTGAGTGACTAGTGGGTGGGTACCCTATACAGTGTGGACACACTAGACAAAGGGATGATTCACTTCCTGAGTGGCACACAGCTCGACAATGTGAGATTTTATTACTCTATTCAGAATAGCATGTAATTTGTGAGTTGTTTATGTCTGGAATTTTTCATTTAATATTTTTGTACTGCCATTGACCAATGGTAACTGAAACCGTGGAAAGCAAAACTGGATAAGGGTGGGGAGTGAGGGAGGGGTCCTGCTGTATTTGTATTTCCTTCGGATATGTCAGTAAAGACGATGTGATTATAAAATAATTTTATTGAAGAAGTTTAAAGATTTTAAGGACTGCTATCATCTGTATCAAGTTGTGTATATAATTTTTTCCCCTTTAACTATTTTCAAGAAGGGCTAGATGCTCTTGCTAGTTGAGCTGAGTTGTTTAGGTTTTGAGGGTGTGATTCTGAGGAGGCTTTTATGCCTTCATCGGTTCTGTCACTCCACATATCTTTGAGTATCTACTATGTGTCAGTGCTGTGCCAGTTCCTGGGTATGCTGGCTAGTAATCCAGGCCTTGTCCCTGTCCTTGGGAGACATACAAGTGGGAACCCCAAAGAACCCAGAATTAATTTTTAGGGGGCAGGCTCCTTGTAGTACACTTGGAATTTGTTCCTCTGGATGAAATGGTTAACCAAAGTTTCTATCTGGAAGTTTCGAGAAGGTCGCCTCATGATTTGCGGACAAAACGTCCAGAGTTGTGGCCACGGGTGACTGGTTCTTCCGCCATGACAGTGCACCTGCCCACACGGTGCTGAATGTTCAGCAGTTTTTGATGACAAACTGTATGACCCCCATGCCTTACCCTCCCTGTTCACCCAATCTTGTCCCCAGCGACTTTTATTTGTTTTCCTGGATGAAAAATGTCCTCAAAATGAAGTGTTTTGCTGATGCGAGAGAGGTGAAACAAAAAACAGCAGAGGCACTCGAAGGCATCAAAATCAAAAAGTTCAAAAACTGTTTTGAGTAGTGGAAAAAGCATCTCGGTAGGTGTACTGCATCCATTGTAGAGTACTTTGAAGGTGACTGAAGTTTAAACGTGGAAGAATACATACATAATTTTCAATAAATAAATTCTGATTTTTGGCGGGTCCCTCCTCCTATATAACTTTTATGACTTAAGGACTGGTGACCTGTGCTTAGCTCACCCCATCTGGTGATTTACAGACAAAGCCTGGGGCTTTCTTTGACCATACCCACCTAGTTTGCCAAGTCTCAATGTCTGGTCTGTCTCTCGCAGTTTGATGGTTCACTTCCAAACTTGCCTGGGATAATTCTGGCAATCTTTCAATATGCTTGAGACTACACACACACAAGAGAGTAAAAGGGGACTGAAAAAGAATTATGCAGAAGTTGCCACAAGGATTGTAAAATTCCACCAAGTGGAATTTCCCAAAAGTTGAGTAATTCAAAGTGTAAACAAAGTCAAGCGGAGGAGAGAGCATGTTTGTTTTCTGGAGGCCCCGGTCACTGACTCTGCCTCTGTAAGTGGGACCAGGAAATTTGGCGGGCAGCCTCCTTAGACTACCGTGTGTGTAAATGAGCATTCACAGCCTGAACATTTGTATGCAGACTCCCTGATTGTTTAGCAGTGGATTTGTATTCACTGTGACCTACACCTGCTTGTGGACTGTTTCTGCTGCCTGGACGTTGATCATCCTTCTCTTGGTTGCTGCTTCTGTGAGCCTGTTGCCCTGTGTAGTGGGCAGCCACAAGGGAAGGAGGCCAGAGGCCAGCAGAGAGGCCTGGCAGCCGGGAATGAGGATGGACTGTGACCATCCATCCCCTAGTTGACATGGCACCTGCCTCTGGAAACCAGGGAAAATTCACTCTTTGGTGCCTTGGTCATTCACTATGAAGTCGACAATAGTAATCACAGTTAAATATAACTATTGTAGTACCAGGAAATGGAGATTTCAAACCTGTCTTAAAGGAGATGTGTGTGAATTAAGGCAAGAGAAGTAATTTTAGAGATCCATCTATTGTTTTCTAAGTCAAATTAAAATTGCCAAATTACCTACACCCAAGCATCAAACACAGCAATTTAATTAATTTATTTCAGTCGGAGTTTCACTCAGTCGCCTAGGCTGGAGTGTGTCTAGGCTGGAGAGTGGCATACTTATGGCCACCATAGCCCTGACTTGCTGGGCTCAGGTGATCCTTCTGCCTCAGCCTTTTAAGTAACTGGGACTACAGGCATGCGCCACCACACCTGGCTAATTTTTTTATTTATTGTAGAGACGAAGTCTTGCTAAGCTGCCCAAGCTGGTCTCTAACCCCTGAGCTCAGGCAGTCCTCTTGCCTCCACCTCCCAAAGTACTGAGATTATAGGCGTGAGCCACTGTGCCTGGCCTAAATATAGAAATTTAGAAAACGGTTTTAGTTAATATTTTGTGCCCATTTTATATTCAAGCAAAAGACACCTAAATGCTAATCTCCACTCAGAGTATGTAGCATAAAGTTTAAAAATGCAGGCATTGGAACCTGATTGCCTGAGTGTGAATATAGGTTCCAGCATTTTGTTGCTATGTGATCTAACCACTTTCTTTCTGGTCTCACATCTTCAAAGTGGGATAAGAAAAGTACCTATTCCAGATTTTTTGTTTCAAGGAATATTGAATTAAAGTGTTTAAAAGAGTACCTGTCCTTGTTAGTATAGTGGTAAGAAATTTAAAAAAAAAATCGTTGACCTTAGTTATTTTTGTTATCATCATTATTACCGGACTAAATTCACCTAGTGTTTGCAGACTATCTAATCCCATGCTGTTATCTTTTAAAACCTCTAACTGTATTATTTTCTTTAAAAATAAAACCATCAGAGAGTAGATAATAGAATGCCTAAAATAATCAACTTAATATGCTGATTAACAAAGACCATAGGCAGCATTTTATAGAATAAAATTCAGTGTTTATGAAAACAAGAAGTAAATTTGTTCTGATTCCTAAGAGTCAGAGTCTTGGGACAAAAGACCAAAAACAAAACAAAACAAAACAAAACCAAAAACAGTAGAAATGATGGATGGCAGAGCTTGAGTGTTAAAGAAACAGTCAGTTTCAGGTATAAAAATTTCCCCTCAAATCTTTGGAAATTGCATTTAAAATTTCCTAGGCAGGTTGGGGCAGATGGGAAATTTTTGGCAAACATGAAACTGCTTACCTCCTAGAGAGATTTAATCACAGATAAAATATGAAGACTCTAAATTGGGAATAAGATTGAAATAGGAATTGGCCAGAGAGTAGAGGAGTGAAATCTCTGCCAGGTCAAGAACTGTCCATCCCAGTGAAAATTCTGTCCTGGAAGCAGCACTCAAGATTTAGAAATGAGATAATTAGGATTAATCAACAAGATAAGTGAGATCTCCTTAATGCCCAGAGAATGTAGGAATGTTGTTTTCCCATAGGTTATAGAATGAGAAGGAAATATCATTATTGCTTCTGTTTGCATTTGACACATATGCTAAGCAAATGCATACTGGTATTTGGAACACACATTAGCCTATGATTTCTAGATAACACTTTTTTCTTTTTGAAGGCTGCCTAGATATTTAATCTTTTGTGTTCACAAAATAATGAAATAAGTTTCAAATCCATTTAAACCCCAAGAGTTTTT
>CAUYQG010186361.1:0-47905 GCA_963574415.1 Tarsius wallacei
CAATAAACAGTGCAAGGCAAAGGAAGAGAAGATTCAGAGAGCAGAATAAATCTTTGAAATGTTAACATTAGCTCCGGCCAACGCTGCCTTGGACTGCCAAGGGGGAGCTTAGGGCACTGACTGAGATTTAGTGCACAGTCCCGGCATTCGCCCCCGCGGGCGACGGCGTGGGGGCGGGGCGGGGACGGGGGGAGGAGAGGGAGAGGATGGATATTTCTTGTTGATAGATTGAACCTTTTATCATTAGGTAGTGACCTTCCATATCTTATTAATTTTTGATAGCTTAAAAGATATTCTGTCTGATATTAAGATCACAACTTCTGCTTCTTTTGTTCCATTTGCCTGAAAATTTGTTTTCCATCCTCTTACCTTGAGCTGTGGATCCATTGGGCTGTCTCTTCTTTTCTCCTTCAACATTTTTCCTTCTCCCTTTTCTCTAGTCTCTTTTCTTCCCTCCTTAGTGTTGTAAGCAAAGTCCACACATATCTTTCCTGCCCCCAGCAAGACAACCTCGCCATCTTTAGGAGCTGTCTGGGCCTACAAGGGACTTATCAAGGTTTCTCAAACAAATCTACCACCCTCATAGGAATTCTGACCTCAACTGACTGGCTAATGCAGTTGTTTCTACCTCCTTATGATCCCTTAAATACAACAGACACTACTAGATCCCTTTGTTTATGGTTTTCATTCCCACTCCTGAATTTACTTTTTCTCTTGGGACTCTAGGTTTTCTTTTCATCAAATAGCAACCTTGCCCATTTCTGGCACTTTTTTTGGACATTAAGTAAAATTATTTTTGTAAGAGTACTTTGGATATTTCAAAGAACCACATGAATAAGCAGTTGTTCATCAACTTTTTGAACCTGGGCCTCTTATTAGGATTTATTTCTATAAGTATCACATCCTAGCTCATAGCACAATGTACAAGTTTAGTTGATTCCTCGCTCATGTCTTAGCAAAATTAATTGTTCCTATTTCAGGGCTTCTAGAACTTTATATACCTCTCCAAAGTGACATTTCCTCCTCAGGTTGTTGTTATTAATGTAGTTGGAAAATTTCTTGAGATACTCCATTTTGTCTTCTTTTTTTATTTATTATTCTAGGAAACCAGAAAGAATGACAAGGTGATTTTCACCTCTGCTCCCCCTGAAAAACAACCAAGTCCATAACACTTAGAGAGAGGCAAGCTCCCCATTATCCTGGTGAGAACATTTGGTTTAGGAAATGGGGGCTTATTGAGACTGGCTCAATGGAGTAACTCCATGTGGGGCTAGGTTCCAGGAGTTGTGGATTCCTGTATCTCTAGAGCTAGGAGACGGTAGGCATGTCCTCTGTAGGGGGTAATAAGGTGCTCCTACGTGCTTAGTGGACAGCTATTTTAGCATGTTCACAATCTGTTCCCCTTTTTCTGGTAACAGGATTCCTCCCTTATTTCCTTGGGGAACCACCTCTTCACTGTTTTAAGTCAATGAATTTTCCAGGGGTTAACTTTGCTGTTATTTTCCAAGATAAGTATGTGACCGTGTGGCAATCAGCATAACCCATATGTCTGGTCTCAGTATAAGGCTGAGCATGGAACTGAAGCCAGATTAATGAGACTCAGTTTCTCACACTGAGAAACGGAGAAAATCCCACTTATCTTTTGAGATCAGGAAGTTTAGTTGCTCTCCACTTTCTCCTTCCCATGGAGCACTGTGCTACCCCATCACAGAACCCATCATGTGGGATCGAGGCTCTCCTTTATGTCTGCCCTCCTTGGCTGTAAAGTGTGGGGGCAAAGATTTCTTTTTAACTTACTGCCAGCACAAAATGGGGAAATTGGCTATGTAGGTGCTCAGTCAACTTGTATCAAATGGTAGAAGGGAGGTTGAGGAAGGAGGATTCAATCTTGGCAGCTGAGAGGATTAGGTTGAGTAAGGACAGGGCTGAGGGCTCTGGATTTTGGTGAGATCACATTTCAGAGCTGATCTCCAAAAAGCCTTATTAAGAAAGCAGCAAAACTGAGAATTGCAGTGATGTCTCCGGCAGACCTCCTAGTACCCATTAATGACTCCTATAATAGCTTTTCATTGCCTCCTCTTTCCTTAAGAAAGTCTCACATTGTCATCCAGGCCTGTTAAACGTTCTGTGGGCCCATTATCAAAATAGCATTTTCAGCTTCACTGAACACATGTAGGAAATGTTGTCGTGTTTAAAGGAAAAAAAACCCACAACTCTGAGAATAAGCACAGCTTGTATTGGGTAATTATCTTTTCTCCAACAGCCTTTTGGGGAAAAAAAAGGATATTTCTAATTTTTGGAAAGCTGAGCTGTACATCTAATAGGGTAAGTTGTCACTGATTAGATTAGTAACTCAACAATTGAAACCTGACATCAAATTAATTTCTCCTCCCCTGCATCCACCCCCTGCCTCTTTGGCCAACACTTCCTTCCTCGTAATCAAAATGGATTACACACAGATTTCTGATGGATGCCTGGTGTGAGGGTCATTTCTGTCTGTGTTTTTGTGGGAGTATAAAGCAAGTCTGTAAACTTAAGTGGAGAATGGCTCCCACACTTATGATGATGACACTGAAGTTTTTACCGGGGTCACCCTGGATTGAAGGCTTGGTTCCAAGTCAGGCATGTGCCACAGGCAAAGAGGGAACAACAGGGAATGAATACACACAGCAGAAGAATCAAGGTCTTTGGGTGTCATAAGCATTTTATGACTGCTCTCTTCAGCTTTCAGAGTGATGTCTTAACACTGTCCCTGCAGTTGAGAGGAGTTGAGCTGGAGGCCCAGCTCTGCCATTTTACCTACAGCACAGTCTCCATGTTGTGCTTTGCCTCAGTGTCACCTGTGAAATTTGGAAGGCAAAGGCAACCTCATAGGTTAGAAGGAAAGAGCAAAGTCATTGATTCATGTGAACCTGTGTAGTAGATGATCAGAAGAGGTCGCCTTTTAAACTATAGTTAGCAAATGGTGCTGGGAAAACTGACTGACCACGTGCAGAAGAATGAAACTTGTTTCGTCCTTATCACAAGGGCTTAAATGTGAAAACCCAAACTATAAGACTCTTAGAGAACAACTTAGGAAACACACTCTTGGACATCAGAGTAAGCAATGAATTTATGACTAAGTACTCAAAAGCAAATGCAGCAAGATAAGTGGGACTTTATCAAACTGAAAGTTTTTGCACTGCAAAATAAACCATCAAGAGAATAAAGACAACCCATGGAATGGGAAAAAAATGTTGCAAACTATGCATCCAGCAAAGGCCTATCATTCAGGATTTATAAGGAACTCAAAGAAATTAAAAGACAAAAAAAAAAAACAGCCTCATTAAAAAGTGGGCAAAGGACATGAACAGACACATCTCAAAAAGCGACATTCAAGCAGCTAACAAACATATTAAAAAAATGCTCAGCTTCACTAGTCATCAGAGAAAGACAAATCAGAACTACAGTGAGATACCACCTAACACTGGTAAGGATGGCTACTATTAAAAAGTCAAGAAAACAGCAGGTGTTGGCAAGGCTGTGGAGAAAAGGAAACACTTCTTCACTGTTGGTGGGAATGTAAGCTACTTCAACCTTTGTGAAAAGCGGTGTGGCATTTTCTTAATGAACTAAAAATTGAGTCACCATATGATCCAGCAATTCTATTTCTGGGACAATATCTATAGGAACAAAAATGTCTCTAACAATAGGACACCTGTACACATATGTTCACTGTGGCACTATTCACAATAGCAGAAACATGGAACCAACACGGATGTTCACCAAAAGTGGACTGAATAAAGAACATGTGGTGCATGTAGATGATGGAATATTACACAACTGTAAACAAGAACAAACTCGTGTCCTTTGCAGCAATATAGAAGCAGCTGGAGACCATCATTCTAAGTGAACTATCACAGAATAAAAAACTGAATACCTAATGTTCTCACTCATAACTGGACCCTGGTTGCTGGATACATGAGCACAAAGATGGGAACAATAGACTCTGGAAACTGCTAAAGGAGGCAGAGAGGAGGAATAAGTGGCACACAACCACACACTGGGGACTAGGGGGTGGGAAGTCCAAACCTCACTTTCCTGCAATTTACTTAAGTAGCAAATCCTCACGAGAACCTCACAACTAAAATGAAATGAAACGAAATGAAATAAAATAAAATGGGCCACATTTTCCCAAGGCCACTTATTTTCCCTTCTTCCTTCCTCCCACCACCATCTCATCTGAAGTGGAAGACCATGGGAGATCCTGCCTGGTTGCCTCCAGATCCCCAGGCCACAGAAGAAGTTGAGTCATATCACACAATGAAAGGCAATTCGCTGTTAAGTACTCAGAAAAGGTCATGAGCAGCTTAGCTTTGCAGAGCCCAGGAAGGCTTCCTGGAAGAAGTGGCAAGTGGACTACACCAGGGAGACAGGGTAGACATTCACTAGATGAAGAAAGAGGAGGGAGTGTCTGGGCAGAGCGTTCAAGTGGCATTTCAAGGCCATGGGCGGGGAGGTGAGGCTGGCGAAGGTTGGCCTCAGTGCCCAAGGTATCATGCCTCATTGCATGACAAGGACTTGTAGGTTAGTGATTCTTAGACTTTAGGTACTTGTGAGTCGCCTGGTGAGTTTGTTAAAAATGTAGCAGCCTGAATCATCAGGAACGCAAATAAACCACAGTAAGGTACTACCTCACACCTGTTAGAGAGGATATTATCAAAAAGACAACAGATAGCAAGTGTTAGCAAGGGTGTAGTGAAAGGAGAATGCATGCACACTATTGATGAGTATGTAGGTTTGTACAGCCATCATAGAAAACAATATAGAAGTTTCTAAAAAATTAAAAATAAGACTACCATGTAGTCATTTTTCTTCCAGACATATACCCAAAAGAAATAAAATAGGCTTGTAAAGATACCTGCACCCTCATACTCGTTGCAGAATTATTCACAATAGCCAACATAGAGCAACAACCGAGTGCCCATCAATAGATAAATGGATAAAGAAACTGTGGTTTCTTTATACATATAATGAAATAGTATTCAGCCATAAAGAAGGAGATCATGCTATTTACGACAACATGAATAAAACTAGGATATCACACAAAGTGAAATAAGCCAGATACAGAAAGAGAAATAATACCTCACTTATATGTAGAATCTTAAAACAACAACAGTTGTTTTACACTTATATGTAGAATCTTAAAACAACAGTTGTTTTACAACATTCAAGTTATAGAAACAGAGAGTAAAAGGGTAGCTACCAGGAGCTGAGGGTAGTGAGCGAAATGGGGAGATATTGGTCAAAGGTTACAGTTTCAGTTATAGAGAATTAATAAGTATAGAGATCTGATGTACAGCATAAGGATATTGTCATTAGCAAAATTGTATTGTATACTGAAAATTTCATTTCAACATGTTTAACATCATGTTGTACAACTTAAACATATGCAATTTAAAAAATGCATCCCGGAGAGGGATCCAGGAATGTTTGTTTTCACCAGCACCTGGATGACACCATACAGGTGACCGGAGGAAGAAAGGAGACACAGGGTGACAGGTGACGGGGAAGAGTACAGGGCAAGGGACCAAACCATATCCTCCCTCAGGCAGGGAAGCAGAGTTGGGTTCAGTATCTTGGGCCTCACGTTGGAGGACATGAGGATCCCATCTGAAAAACAGCAGGTGGGGAAGCTCCTGTGTAAGAATGCCAGGCTGGTTAGCACAACTCTGTTAGGAGTCATGAGGGCTGGGTGGAGGGGACAGGTTCATTTAGGAGGGTTTTGGTTCAGAGACACGTGGTGGGGATAAGAGGAAAAGCTGAAAGGGGAGACATGAGGAGGAATTTCTCTCTTGAAAACTGCATCCAGGATGGATTGGAAGTGGTGAGTCTGAAAGGCAGCGAGGTTTGGAAGGGGCTGAGACTTTAGCCCAGGCGAAGGATGCTAAAGTCGGAATGATAGCACTGGGAAGAGGCAAGGAGAGAAAGAATCAGACTGGAAATGTCTTGAAGGTGGAGAGGAATGCACTTGGTGATAAAGTGCCTACTCTAGGACTCTCCTTTCTGTTCAGTGTAGCCTGAGAGATTTGATGGGAAAATGGGGACACTAAACTCACAACTTGGGACATAGAAGAAAAAAGATAAGAATCCTGTTTTCTGAAAGAAAGATTGTCTCATATGCAGCCAAGGCTGGGAGGTGAACCCTCAGCCTCTGAACACTGTGGTCCCCTGCAACTCCCTAGGAGAGTGGGGCTCCTTTGGAGACTCAACCCCCCAACAGAGCCTCTCCAGTCCAGACCCAACCTTTTCTTCAAAGTCCAATGCATGTGCAAAGCACAGTTCTGTTGCTTCTTGACCATATGAATTTGAGCAAGTTGTTTCCTATCTCTGAGCTATAGTTCTCCCATCATGGTGGACTATGAATTGTCTGGCTGTCTCACCAGGCTGCTGGAGTGTAAGTGTTGTTTGTGCAGATAAGCACTGTCCTCCAGGGCGTGTTCCCTCTGAGTCCTGGGCAGCAAGAACCATTTTAATTCAGATGGGTGGGCTTTTCTTTTGGCCAGCAAGGCAGTGATACTGCCCATACTTGGGAACTATACTAATTGGGAGAATCCACTGGGAATTGCTGACAATTTACAGTATCAGAAATGTTGAAGAAGCTTAAAAGCTGAAAGAGCAGGGTTCCGGATGTGTGTCTGTACTGGTTGTGGTGCGTGTGAAGTCACAGTGAATAAAAATTGGCCACTTTGGCTTCGCGTTTTCCACCCTGGATGACAACCAAGGAGGTGGGGACAGCTAGTCAATAATATCAGAGACAGCCCACAAACTTCTGCTACTGTCTCACAGCCAGCGCAAGCTCCCACCCAGTCCTGCCAAGTCCCCACTGATGGTGAGTCCTGTCAAGGAGGCAGGCACTAGCAGAGAAAAGAGGGGTATGTGGATTAGACAGGGCTGCAGAGGCTACAGGGACCTGGACGGTCTCAAGAGGCCTTCTTAAGGTTTTGGGTTATGATTCCAAACACAGTGGGAATTCATCGACCTGGGAGGTGTGTGTATGAAGCGGTAGGAAGTAGGGGATGCGATTTCTGGCAAATTCCAGGAGTTTTTTTTCTCCCATCTTGGCAGATCTTTCAGCTCCCCTTCTGGCTTATCTAGGCTTTCCTATCCTCGAGGGAAGTAGTTGAAGCCCTCCCCAACCCACTCATTCATAAGCAGCCCTCTTGTCAAGGTCCATGAGGTTCAGTGTTGTAACTTCTACAAAGCCAGGCTGAAGGCAGCCAGTTAGTGAGAGCTGGGTCCCCATCATACCTCATTCTCATCTCCAACTCTTGAAATCCACTTAATGCTGTGCTGGGTACTCCTCTGGGCTTTCTCTCAGTTCATGCTGATCTCCAAGCAACGAGGGCCTCTTGTCTGGTGGTTCACCTTTCTACTAAGTCTGGACTTCGGGAGAAAACAAAGAGAAGAGAAAGCAGATGATCAGGCTCTGCAAATGGGAAAATGATGTCTTGGCACGCAGATTCTTTGAGCACAGACAGAAACGTGGCTGGGTAGGAATGTTAGAGTGAGAAGCCATGCAGTCCAGCCCACCACCATTCTCATGATACTTCATGCTGAAACCCTAAAGTATGCTGGAGACCTTGCACGTACTATGTCTTTGAATTCTCCTAAAGCCCTTTGGGGATAGATCCTATGTCATCCATATCTCAACTGACTCACTCAAAGTCTCACATAGAGATTGTGACAGAGCTTTTTTTTAACCCAAGTCTGTCTTAGTCAAGAACTCTGTACCATAAACTCCAAACTCTATAGATACATGCAGGAGCAAATGGTTGCTAAGAATAGTCTCTGGCATCATATAACTATTTCATTTGTCAAAGGCCCACAGGTTAAAATGAAAGTTCAGGTGACAATGTCAGTGTTTTTGTGCCCTCCCAGCCCATACCATCAATGGTGAATTTCCTTCTTCTCTGCTGTTTGTCCAGATAGGATGAATCAATTCACAAGGTCAGCCTCTGGGGTACAGACATGCACATAGCAAAGCCATTTGTGTTGCTTTCCAGCTTTAAACTATTTGGGAAGAAAGAATGTTTTATAGAGTTCATTCTTGTACAGCACAGTTGTTCAACACAGTTGTTGGGAGAATTACATTTATGAATGTTTGGACTGGCTCATACTAGTGAACAAATTAATAACAAAATCACTTTAAAAGAAATGATGGATGTGAAATTTTCTCACAGAATGTCTGTCCTAGAGAAGGTGCTGGATGAATTCTCAGCAAGGGTAAACTGTCATCAATTAGCATCACCTTAACAAAATTAGCATTTGTAGTTCTTAATCTTGAGTGTGCAGTAGAGTCATCACGAGGCCTTGTGAAAATATAGACTCTTTTCTTCTCCTCCCTCCCAATCCTGATTCAGTAAATCACAGATGGGGCCCTGGACACTGCCTTTTTCATATGCTTCCCAAGTGATTCTGGTGTTATTCTTTGTGTTATTTCTTTTGTTTCCTTTGTGCTATTCTTTGTGCTATTCTTTGAAATTCACTGGGTTGGGTTGGTGAATTATATGGCAGTTTAGACTGAAGGTTCTGGGACACAGGTTATGTAATTCATGCTAGGAGAAATGACCAGGAGGTGAGAGGTGTAAGTCTGCATTATGAGATGGAGGCCTGGAGGGTTTTCCAGGAAATGGGGTGTGGGCAAAAGGCAGGATGGTTTCAGGAGTGGGAAGAAGGCACTGGTAGGGAGCTTTTGGCATTAGGATGTACACACTTCTGAGATTCTGTGCTTTTTGACTTGGGAGGCCCTTACCTTGCATGTTCTGCCTCCCTGCTCTGCTAAAATAAGTTTTAAGGTTCAGTTCAGCAGTGACCTCCTCTAGGAATCCTGCTATCAGCCCCTAAGGTAATTTAATTACTACACATATTCATAACAAGATGATCTTTTTTATTTTTGTATCCTCAATGACCAAAGCAGGGCTGGTGTGTAGAAGGAGCCTAATTAGTGATGGCATTTGAATGACTTATCCCGTTTCCACAATAACCAAGAAGAGGCTTTGAGGGGTTAAGCTTTACCAGACTTATTTTGGTGCAAGGTTGCTTAGGGAATGCTGCCCTCAAAGTTATGTGATTCCCTGATCTTGTAGCTTCAAATCTGGGGGCGTCAACACATGTACTCTGGGGCAAGGGCTGAAATGCTCCTGTTCAAGTGGAAATTATATGATGATAGGCCTGCAGGGAAAGCAAGGCTGGAAGGGATCAGAAGTCTAGCCTATGTTAGGAATGCAAAAATGGAGAAAGAGGGGAGAGAGAAAAAGAGGAAAAGAGACGGAGGAGGAAGGAATAGGAGTGGGAGAGGGAGGGTGTTGATACCTTATTCTGTACTAAAACTAAGTTGTCTGCTTTATTCTCATAATCAGAGCAGCCACTGATTATAAAAATGAGGATATCGAGATCCAGAATGTTAGATAACGTGTTTAAGAATTCACTATCCATTAAGGGGGCAAAGTCAGAATTTGAATCCATTCTTGACTTTGAGGCACCATGAGAAGCAAAACAAGTGGCATATTTCCTTTTGTTGCCAATTTCCCATGTAACCCTGTCAGATATCACCAGTCAATTGCAACATTTTTTCTTTTTTTTTTTCTTTTTTTGCCATTGAGCCTAAGTAAGCCCTCAGGATCTTTCTTAACACCATGTTCCTGGAACATACCGTCTTTCTTTCAAATTTACCTTTTAAGATCAGACCAGCTTGTTATCCTGACAATATTAATCTGTTCCAGAACTTTAGGGAATTTACTTCTAGTGGTTATTAATTTGAAGACACTGGGATCCTGACTATATACTTATTGGAGAGATGAAGAAAAAAAGAAAACTATACTGCCAAACAGTGTATGAGTCTCTGAACCCTGGTATGATGAAAGGCTAGGGACAAAGAAGTTAAGCTATATTGGCAAGAGGAACTTCTAATGATAATAATAAAACAAAAATGACAGTATTCACTGTTATTTACCGAGTGCTTACTATAAGCCAAAGACTTAAAGTGCAATACATGAATTCATTTGCCCATTTATAATAAATTCATGCAGTTTACAGATGAGGAAACTGAGGCACAGAGAGGCTAAGGTCATATTCCTGGAAAGAATAGTACCAGGATTCTAAATCAGGGTGCAGAGCTGAGGTCTCAAGTGGTAAACCATACCATGTGCATCTTTGGAGAAATTGACATTTTTATACACCTCAGATACACTTATGTTTCTTCTTGGTGGCAATATCTTCTCCACCTCCACTCAAAAATGTCAGGCAGGAAGTTATAGGATGGGTTGGAGGTTCTCATCCCAGAACCCTCATGGTTTATTCAGAAGTTAGTCACTATTTCGTTTCAACCCTGCCCTGCTGTCATGGGTGAGAAGCCTTGACACTAGCTCAGTAGAGAGGAAGTTGGCACATGCAGGAAATGAGTGGGCAGTGGATCTCAGGGGACCCCGGGACCAGGGATTGCAGACTCCTGTTTGTCCCTTCCTTCTGCTTCCATGGTGGAGTAGAAGGAAGACAGATGAATGTTGAGCATCCTCTCTGTCAGTGGCTGTGCAGGGTGATTTCTTCTTAGGTGGATTCTCCCACCAGCTCTGTAAAGTGGTCTGTACAATATCCCCAGTTTTAATGTGAGCACGCAGACGTCTGGGGAGAACAGGGATGCAAACATTTCTTTTGACTCCATGTAGGGTCTCCACAAAGACAACTTGAGCTTTAACATCAACGAGGAAACACCAGTGAGAAACCAATCAACAGAGATCCTGTGCATCAATGCGTTTCACTGAAATAATTTTGGAGCTCAGAGACAATTTTAGAGGTAACTTTCCTGGGCCTCTGTTTCTTTATGCTTCCTATTGACTTGAAGCGAGGGTTAAATTCAACTGCATGCACACAAACCTTAGCATAAAGACTTTCTTCCACTTCCCGCCATAATCAGGTCTATTGTGAAATAAAAATCTCCATTTCCTTAAGAACTACAGTATTTTTTTTTGAGTTGGAGTCTCACTCTGTCGCCCAGGCTGGAGTGCAGTGGCCTGCTCACGGCCACCACAGCCTCAACCTGCTGGGTTCAGGTGATCTTTCCTCCTCAGCCTTCCAAGTAACTGAAACCACGGACATGTGCCACCATGCCCAGCTAATTTTTATTGATTTATTGTAGAGATGAGGGCTTGCCATGTTGCCCAGGCTGGTCTCGAACTGGTGGGCCCAGGCAATCCTCTCACCTCAGCCTTCCAAAGTGCTGGGATTATTGACGTGAGCCACTGTGCCCGGCCCAGAACTACTGTATTTTATAAAGTTATATGTAGGGCAGAAACTTGGTTGCATTGTGCCATTTTAGGAAAATATAAACATATTTACAAACTCTTACTTGTTGAGGATAAAGGTAGGTTTATAGTATACTATGGAAGCCCAGTGAATTTTCACTTGTCTTGGGTGGCTTTTTATATTGTCCAAGAGGAAGCAGCATGACAATGGGTTTTCTCCTGGCTGGAGCACACATGCTTCTGGATAGGCCATTATCCACTTCTACAAGGCTCATGTAGACCCTTAATACTCAAGGTGTGGTCACAAGACCATAATTATCATCATCATCAAAGACCTCGTTAGGAATATAGAGAGTCTCAGATCCCATTTAAGACCTACTGAATCAGAATCGCATTTCAGCAAGATCCCCAGGTGAATGGAATATAGATTATGGTTTGAGACATGCTGATTTGATAATGTTTTCTCTTTCTGATCCCTTAGTCTTGAGTGAATCCATTTATCAAGGAACTACCTGCCTGTATAATATTATAGAGGTTAGGTACTAACTACATTGCTTGCCAAAGGTTTCCAGGGGCAGAGGAACTTTCACACTCCATTGGTGTGACTCTCAACCTATTTTTTTTACTTGCTTCAATAGAAACTGTTGGTGAGATGTTTTGGGGCGAGAAATGGGTCTTCTCTAAGACTGAGGAAAAATCTTCATCCAGGAATGTGGATTAGTCAGCTGTTGTTATTATTTTTATTGACAGAGCATTTACTACCTTTGAGGAAGGGGAACCAGCGTGGGCTCAGATTTTCAATCATCTAGTCTTTTCCATATGGCCAAAGGCTGCAGAAGAAAAAAAGAATATGGCCTTTGATGTGGGTGGAATGTAGGTAGACTGGAAAGAGTGCTAGAAGGCCGAATGTAATGCTAGAGACCCAGATAGGCACAAGGTAGAGGAGGAAGCATTTGTTTGAGAAGGTGTCAGGAGAAAGGGCTGAGACAGGGTTCTCTGGGAAGAGGGTGATTTGGGTGCCCAGTAGCTATGTGGGGTTGGCAGTCCAGTCTTCTGAGCTTCATTATGAGATTACCCATGCTTAGAGCCTTCACACAAGAAGGAATGTGCCCTCGTTAGTCAGTAGAAACAATGCCAAATTCATGCCATGGATTCTTTCTTCAAGAGAGTCCTTCCATAGGACCTCAACCAAAAGGCATATTCCAGTTCTAACTTTGGCATCTGTAAACATAATTTAATTAGGAAATAGGGTCTTTGCTGATGTAATCAAGTTTAGAGGAGGTCATGCTGGACTAGGGTGAACCTTAATCCAATGACTGGTAAACTTAGAAGAAGAGGGAGATTTGGACACAGAGATCCACAGGGAAAAGGTCATGTGACAACGGAGACAGAGATTGGAGTGATGAGTTACAAACCTAGGAATACCAAGGATTGCTGGCCACTCAGAAAAGACAAGGAAGGATCCTCCCCTAGAACCTTGAGAGAAAGCACAGTGCTGCCCACACCTTGATTTTGGACTTCCAGCCTATAGAACTGTAAGAAAAAAAGTTTCTGTTGTTTTACACAAGCTAGTTTGTGGTACTTTCTTATACCACCCCTGGAAAACTAATATAAGCTCCTAAGAACACAGGCATCCAGCCGGGCTCTGTGGCTCAGCCTGTAAACCGTGCTTTGGGGGGCTGAGGTGAGTGGATTGCCTGAGCCCAAGGGTTCGTGACCTGCCTGGGCAACTTGGAGAGACCTCATCTCTATAATAAATAAAAAATTAGCCGGGCGTGGTAGCATGCTCCTGTAGTTCCAGCTACTTGGAAGGATCACCAGAGCCCAGCAGGTCGAGGCTGCGGTGGCTGGGAGTGTGCCACTGCACTCCAGTCTGGGCGACAGAGTGAGACTCCAACTCAAAAACACAAAAACAAACACACACACACACACACACACACACACACACACACACACAGACACACAAGAACACAGGCATCCTTGAATACTCAGCAGTGCTGGCAAGAGCCCCTTGGGAGTGGGTTATTAAATGAAGGACCCTACAGTGATCAGAAAGGCAATACCTTTGTAGGGCAACTGCATGGTTGGTCATGATATGGGACCCTGACTCCAAAGCAGATATTTGATTTAACTCATTCTTGTGTTCAACTCTGCCTCATCAATTTATACATCTAATCTTGCATATATGAGACAAAGCTCATAACAATTAATTTTTTTAAAGGCTCAGTCTCTAACTTTTTCTAAGGCTTTGGTCATCTGTAACTGGCCAGAAGAGTGGCCTCTGGGGTCCAAAAGCTAGTTTTGATTTTCCAGCAATTTCCCCCATTCATGATTTTGCAATTGCAGAGTGTGGCCTGCTGTGCATTTGCATAAGCCACTTCATCGTTTTTTCTTTTGGGCTCTGTAAGCCCCAATAGCCACCCAGCACCCTCCACACATGAGTCACACACAGCAGAGGCCCCTAGGGTCGGAGTGCCTTCCACAGCTCCTGGCCCGTCCCTGGCAGACCTCCCTTCCCTCTCTGAGCTGTGCTTCATTTGCTGCTGGGCAAAACTCAGTCTTGCTGCAAATTCGGCGCCGGCCTGTGTGTGTGTAATTGGGTTGGATTTACATTAAGAGGGTTCCCTGTGGTGAAAACCACACTGCTATTTCCAATCTGAAGCTGCATAAAACATTCAATTTTCTAAGTATCTGTCAGCTGTTAGCACTGTGAAAAACGTAGTCTGCCTGGATGGATGGGAGGCTCCTACTCAGTCCTGTATTCCCCCCTCTCTGATTATTTGTGTTAACAGAGGGGATAATATTATATGGCTATAGATAATGAAACATTATTCATCTAGGTATCCTCTCATGTATTCAACGAACACATTTGAGAATCTCGTGTGTGCCAGGCACTGTTCTGAGTGTCTAATCAGATCACACACCCCCTCAGTTAAAAACCCTTCAGACTGGCTTCTTGTAGCATAACCTAAGTCAGGGGTCAGCAAACTTCTTTTGTAAAGGGCCAGATAGTACGTATTTTAGGTTTTGCGGGCTGTGAGGTCTGCGGCAACTATTCAACTCTGCCATCATAGCTTGAAAGCAGCCATATACAATATGTACATGAATGGGTATGTCTGTGTTCTAATAAAACATTTATTTATAAAAACAGGCAGCATTTTGTATAAAAACTGAGAATCACAGTTTGCCGCCACCTTATCTAAACATTTGGATTTGTACTGCTGAGCCCTGTGACCTGACCTTGTCTCCTTCCTTATTGTTTATCAGATACAGTTCTTCTGATCATTCATTCCACTCCTGTACAGTAATTTCCTTTCAGCTCCTGAAACCACCATTGCTCTCTCCTGCATCAGAATCTTTGCATATCCTATTACCTCTGCTTGAAGAAATTCTCTTCTCTTGACTTTTGGCCAAGATGGGTCTTCTTTGTTCTTTATGTCATTCTTTGTGTCTTATGTGATATCCTCCATGAATCCACCTTCTTTTGAAAGCTTGTCCCACCTAAAATGACTTCTTTTAGCTTCTCTCATCTCAGTCTCTTAGTTTCTGTCCTTGGAAGGACATGGTAAGAGACATTAATTATCTTATTATTTACTTATATTTGGGTTTTGTTTTTTTGTCTTCCTAAGAGGACTGGTTTAAGTCCTCAGAGGGCAGGTTCCTTGTCTGTCTCATCCTCTCCTCTCCTCTGTTCCTTGGCGTGATGCTTGCTGTATAATAGTCTCTCAATTTATTAAAAAGCAAATATTTAAACTCCTGATTAAATTGTTATTTAATCAAGAATGGACAGCACCCAACTTCAGGAAGCTTGCAGTCAAATAAGGGAGTCAGAAGGACAATCCCACTTGTGAGGATGATTACAACAGCTGTCTGTTTAAATGCTAGAGCTGAAGGAATTGTCAAGTGAGAAGGTTGCCAGAGCTGGGTAGCTCTACCATGGGTGAAGAAGAATAAAGCAAGAGTTTTCAGCAACAGACTTCCAGAACTGAGAGGCAGAGGTGTGAGATAGGCAGGTGGGCAAACAACTCCATGTTGTGCAGACAGAAGCAATAAAAGGTAATGATACTTATGATGCATGAACTAGGTATCAGCAGCTCTTTCAGGTACTTCCGCTTGTTTTCCTCACAACAACCTTTCAATGTAAACTGCATGGATTGCTCCTGTTTTACAGATGTAGAAACTTAGGATCAGAGAGGATAAGTGACCAGGCCAAGGTCACACAGCTAAGGTCACACAGCTATCAAGTCAGGATTAATACCTAAGTCTTCTTTGGTCTATTTCATGTGACCTGAGATGTATGGTAGAGACAAGGTATTTAAGAGCCTACTACTTTCTTTTCTACAGGAAGATGTTTCTTTCTCTCTGAATCTTCTCCTAGATTTAATTATCTTCCCTTTCATCTCTCTAATAAGCTGGCAAAACCCTAGGGGTTGCTGTTTTCATTTTCCAGATACCCCTTTCTCAGGCCCAGAAAGCTAACTGCCTGTTACACTAAGAGAAGAAGGAAGGAAAGGGTCCTTAAACAAGCATCTCTTCTACTGGATGCGTGTGACTCCATGTCATCCTCATGACAGCCACATCAAGGTGGAATTTACTGTCCCATTTTACAGTAAATTTCCAAATAACTCCATGGGACTAATTGCCCACTGTCCTCCAGCTACCGAAAGCTGAACTGCCATCCCCCTGTCCTGCATTTCCCATCAGGCTGCCTGGCCTCACTGAACACACTCCACTCAGTGCCCTGAAATCCGGCCTGATTTCTAGCTGAGTGGGACACAGGGCTCAGACAGGGTGATGAGGTTGGTGGCTTCAGCTGGCTTCTCTGGGTGATGTAGCCCCTCCTCAGCTGAGACACTGAGGGGGGAAAATGAGAGGGCACCTGTCTAAGCAGGGGCATCAAATTGCCTGAGGTGAAACCATTAGATATATGAGGAAATTCTTAGTCGACTCTACTGGAAAAAAAAGTGCTTACCGCCCCCCCACCCCCAACTGATTGTTCATATAAACCTTATGGGCAAGGGAGATGAGTGGATGCTGCGTCTGAAAGCCAGCCCGTCTCCCTCTCCCTAGGGGGATTGGGAGTGATTTGATTCTGCCGGCTAACGTTGTTCGAGGCCGACTTCATCTCCCCCAGCACTCATCAGATCTGCTAATAGGCCCTTCAGAGCTCATAAAGAGATGACCAGATCTGGGGCTGGGGGGACTCCAGCTCATTTATCTTCTGCAGGCCGATCAGATCTGATTTTGTACACTGACGGCTCGATGCTCAAGTGTGGTCTGGCCCACTTCTCAGACACCTGCTTGGTATGGCTGGGCCTGAGAACCCTTGGGAGGGGCTGAGGTCCTCTAACTCTCAGGAGTCTCACTGTTCGGACATGGCAGACAGACACTCACCTGCCAGCCATATCGATCTGTGGATGAGAAAATAAAAGCATTTAGGCTTGGAAGGGAATGACGAAGTAGACTAATGGGAGTGTCAGTTACCAGTTTGGGTACTCCACATACTGCAGACACTATGTATGTATGAGCATGTGCATACACACGATCACTTTGCCCCTTGTAATACCGACATCAATCCGTTTGTAAGTTTATACACAGGGAAGAATGTAAAACAAGCATGAGGTCACAGATATATATAGACGCTACCCCTTCCCACCACAAAATACTTACTGAACTTGTGCTTAGAAACTTTTAAAGAACTAATAAAGCTCTGCAATCTTGTAGAAAAATTATTTTGTGTTAAAAATTGGGCTTACCTTTTAAATATATGTCTCTTATTCATCTAATTAGAAGAGATAATTATGCAACAATTTACTAGAGGATTTCCATAAAAAATATTTAACTCACACATTCTTCAATCAAATTAAACAACACAGGTGATGGTAATAATAATCAATAGCTAGGTGCACAGTAGTCATTTATTCCTCATAAAAACTCTGTATGGCATGCATCATTAGTGACAACAACTTACAGATAGGGAAACTGAAGTTTAGAGAATGTTGTGGTTAGCTATAGCTGCATAGTAAGCATCACACAACTTAATACCATAAAACGTCCATTTTAGTAAACTCATGGATTTTGGGGATCAGAAACTTGAAAAGGGCATGGAAGGACAGTTTTTTTCTGCTATGATGTCTGTGACCTTGGCTAGGATTTCATAGGTGGTTAGGGTAACTTGAACAGGTGGGGTTTTTCACAATTGGGCTGGAGGATCCACATGGGCTGGCTGAAGGACTGGTCCAGCTGGAGTAGGTGGGAGATCATACGCATGACCATTCCAGCATGGTGGCCTCAGGAAAGGAAACCTTTATGTGACCTGAGAGGTGGGATAGAGATAAGATATTTATTAGCCTATAGTCTTCTTTTCTTCAGAAAAGGCTTCCAAGAATGAGTAACCCTAGAGAACGAGGCAGAAGTTGTGTGTCCTTTTATGACCTAGCCTTGGAAGTCACATAGTGTCTCTTCTACTGAACTCTATGGGTTCAAACAGTCACATGTGTACTTGGATTTGAGGGAAGACAACATAATCTCCACCTCTCAATAAGAGAAGAGGCAAAGATTTGGAGCCAGGTATTAAAACTGCATCAGAGAAGTCAACTAACTTGCCAAGAGTTCAGAGATAGGAGGAGGCACCACAGAAATTTGCAGCTAGATAATGTGACTCCAGAGACAACTTTCTTGGTGACTGTATGATACTTCAAGCAACACATTGATGGACATGCAGTAGATGCTAAATTTATGAGAATTAAAAAAATCCAGTTTTAATGTATGCAGTAAATCAAGAAATGGACAAAGAACATTCTTTAGGGAGTGGTTGAGAGAGTGGTGAAAATCTGGAAGCCAGCTGTGTATCAGAGTCTGCTGTTAGGAGATTTTTACTATCAGAATTAAAGCTGAGATACCTTCAGATCATAGAGGAATTGAAGAGTTTCCTGTTTACATAAGTTTTTGCCTTTGCTCTGTGGAAAGTTTTCGTCCTCATAGTTAAATAACTTATGATGATCAGGAACCAGCCAGCTTGCTCAAAGAGTTTTGTGGCAATGTTTTCACAAACACCAAGGAAATTCATGAGACTGGAAGCTGAAGTTTGCCAAGAACTTATATGATTCTACAGAGCCTGTGCAGCAGCTACTTAGCATGTAACCAGCTGTAAGTCTGGTCAAGGAGTGAAAAGTATATACCCAGGGTGACTGGGTTAGATTCACAATTTTCAAGCTTTGCAAACTGCCTGCAAGAGTGAAGGATCTTTGGTGGGTATAACCTCCTGCAATCCTCTTTATGGGAGACACAGGGAGTGACTTATGGGGATGAAAATGGGTAATGGGCAAAGAGAGATGTACAGACATATTCATGGGAGTTGCTTGTGTCCAGTTGATGTTCTTAATCCAAGTTTTGGACAAAATGCCCTGGCTTTACCTTCACCTCATCTTTGATTGACATCTAGGCCAACAGAGCAACCACTGGTCAGACCTGTTCTGGCCAGCCAGGGCAGGGCAAGGAAGCTTCTCACCCCACATGAATAGACAAGCTTATTTCTCATTTTACAGGTGGCTTCCCTGGGGGCTGGAGGGTTGTACCAGGGAAGAGCAGTTTGGTGGTCTTCCTTATCAGTATTTGGGCTCATAGAATAAGGAACTAGGATGACTGGTGATCTATGCAGGCAAGATGGATTTGTCGGCAGGCCTAAGCTGATTATTCCCTCTTATGGACAGCATGTTCCCTTTGTTGGTGTTCAGGTGACATAGAAATGAGGTAGTCTTCTCCCCTAACAATAATAGCTCAGCCATGGAATATGGAAGGTTGAAAAATAACCTGAAACTACACTGAAAATTTTATCTTGGGATGGGTATGCTCTTCCAGAAATAGATACCAAGACCAAGGTTATGGGACAAATAGTTTATTTGGGAAGTCTAACACAAAGAAGTGGAAAAATTATACAAGGAAATAAAGTCAGCAATAATGAGTGTCATATCAAGCTAGCTGTCACAGGGACTGAGTAAAACTAACTCTTCAGGGGAATTGTGGAATACTGTGCAATATTCATGCTTCTGAATTATCCCACCTGAAGTGTGAGAGAGTTGAGGTCATCCTAGGGATGTTATTCCTTAGCACTTCATGCCTTCTCTGTGTCTGTACTCTCACACACCCATGCGCATGTGCGTACACACACACACACACACACACACACACACACACACACACATACACACACACAAGTAATAAAACTTCCTGCAATTTTGGCCCAAAATTTAAAAACAGACAAACAAAAAACCCTCAGGCATATGGAAGAAGGTCATGTAAGCTGGAAATCAGTTTAAGCTTCTTGAGAGTTTCAGGGGGCTGAGTAGAGGATCAATGGCATCATAACACTTAATATTTGTAGCAACTAGAGGAGGAAGGAGTTATTTGGTACCCATTTAATAGATAAGAAAACTGAGGTTCAGAGAGGAAAAGTCACTTTGCTTGAAGTTGCACTTAAGTGAAATTGCTGAAGTTTGAATTAAGAGTATGACTCATGGGTTAAGAGACCATGGTTTTAACCACTAAACTACACTGCCTCACTAAGTACAAAGTTATAAAAGTTAAGTAACTGGCCTTCAAATTTATTTTGTAAGACTTGAGCAGAACTGACTAGAGTACAAGCCATAAGACAAAGATGGCTTGACCCCAAGAGGTAGAGTCGGGGTTAAGGACCCCTCTTACAAAGTATCTAAACAGGGATAAACAAATGTGGGAGCATGTTAGGCTTGTGATTGATGAGAAAGCCTGGGACCTAGTGTAAACAACCTTCAGTTTTACAAGTAGGTATAGGAATGGAAATGGGAAACAGACAAGATTGGAGATTTAAGCCAGACATTGATAGGAATGGGTGAGGAGAAGGAAAGGAATGAAAGGTGATGATCTTTGTGGATTTCACTGGAGGTGTGTGGGTTTTTCAGGCTGCCTAGAGGAAGAGGACATGAAGACCCTCTGCCCCACCCATCACTGAACCATCTGTGGTGAGCCCTCGTTGAATATTAGATCATCACTTCTTGTCTCCACGCCAACCCTTTTCTTAGTCATTTAAAATCACTTTCAGATAGATCAAGGAAAGGCCCCTGAAGACCTCCCAAATTTTTCTTTTCAATTCTTAGCGTTCTATATTCAGTATAAAAATTCTCCCTTCCTCTGCCTTCTTTACCCTAATCCAAAATAGAGTTACCTCAAATTAAACTTAGGCACATAAAGCCCTTGAGAACAAGGTGGTTTGGCCTGCAGGCTACACCATCTAATCTTTCTCAGCACACCCTCCTCAATTCTTTCTAACTCATCTCTAACCCATTGGCCACCACTGCCATCCAAGCATACCTGTCAGTCTGGCACACCTGGGTGGTGACTTTAGTTCTGTGCATAAATATGGGGCATGAAGACTGCTTATAAGACTTTCTTTCCTTTTTTTTTTATTTACTCATTCATCTATTACTCTGCCCATCCAACCATTCAAGCTACTACATGGGCAAATATTGTGTCAGGTTCTGGGCATATGACTGTGAGGAAGAAAGTTGTTGCCTGTGGCCCCTTAGAGTTTATTATCCGGTGGAGAAAACAGAAGGAATAAGTAAACAAGCATACAATGCATTAAAAAAACTGTTGTAGCCGGGCTCGGTGGCTCAGCCTGTAATCCCGCGCCTTGGGAGGCTGAGGTGAGTGGATTGCCTGAGCCTGCGGGTTCGAGACCCACCTGGGCAACTTGACGAGACCTCATCTCTACAATAAATCAAAAAATTAGCCGGGTGTGGTAGCGCGCACCTGTAGTTCCAGCTACTTGGAAGGCTGAGGCAGAAGGATCTTCGGAGCCCAGCAGGTCGAGGCTGCGGTGGCCGGGAGCAGCCACTGCACTCCAGTCTGGGCGACTAAGTGAGACTCCAATCTCAGAAAAAAAAATTGTGATAAATGAATAGGATTTTATAATTTAAAATATTAAGTATGATGAGAATGAAAATCTACCAAGATAGGATGGTAAGTAAAGGCCTATGTGTGGAGGATATATTCTTTAACTGAGACCTGTCCAAGTGATGGCACAGAGCTAATCATGTGAACAGAGGATAAAAACATTGCAGAAGGCAGAACATTATGGGTATGGGCCTTGACGAGCAGAAATAAGTCCGGCCAGATTCTAGTGAGTGAGAGGGAAGGTGGCATGAGATAAGGTTGTAAAGTGCAAACGAAAAGGGTCATGTAAGGTCCTATGAGCCACACCGAGGATCTTGGATTAAACTGGAGGCAAAATAAGAAACCACTGGAGAATTTTCAGTATGGTGGTGACATAATTTTCATTTTAAAAAATGTCACTCAAAATACTCTGTGAAAAATAGATTTCAGCAAAAAGAAGATGAAAAAAAGAGACCTTCTTGAAGTTCATGGCATTTGTTCTGGTGAAAGATGATAGCGGTGATCTGGCCATGGCTTGGTGATGGGGACATATGACAAATTTGAGATGTGTTTTAGAAGTAGAAAAAGTAGGATTTTCTAAAAGACTTCCTAGGAGAAAGCTCTATCCTTTGCCAAGAACCAGGAGTCAACCTAGTTCAGTTCCAGGGCTTCAGAACAATGATTCAATGTCATCTGGTGAATAAACTGAAAACAACTAGAAAAACTTTCAAATTTAAATCACAAACTAAGTCTCCAATGAACAAAGGGCCCTCTCCCTGGAAAATGCACAGGAATACTTACAAAAAATCTTGGCATACAATTTCAAGTGTTTCCCACATTCCTAAAGACCCTTCATGGACACCCCTAATTCCTTCCCAGAAGACTAGGAGAGTCCTATGTCTTTGGATCCAAGAGGTAAAAATCTATGAGTAAAAGACATATACTGACTCTCTTTATCCCAGAAATCTACAACTTCAAGAGTGGACAATGACCAGACCTCTTTCAGGCAGGTTTATACATAATCAATCTTTAGTTTAAGTTCTCCAGGGATAGGTATTCCGTACATCTCCTTCAGGGGCCCCTGCAGTGCTCTGCCCTGGTTAAAATGCAGTCAAATCCTGTTTCCATTTTTTCAGTCTCCTGGGAAAGGGAGTCAAACTGTAGCCTTGAAGGAACATGGGAATATGAACATGCGGTTATTAGACTGGTGGTGTTCTGGGTCATTCTTTTCCAATTTTGAGTTTTTTGTTTTGCTGGTATAACTTCACTTGAGTAATATATTTTAAAAAGAATCTGAAAGAGCTTGGATGTCAGAAATTATCTCCATTACCAGTTTGAATAAACAAACAAATACATGACAATAAAACAAAATATTCAAAGATAACCAGTAAGTCTGTTTTTCACCAATGGAATTATTTTTTTTCTGTGCATTTTTACTGTGTCTCTTTCTTACATGTCTTTCAAATGCAGAAGGTAAAACCATACATTCCTATACCCATAAGATAGATGTACACACCTTAGGCTTCAAACACCAGAACTTCCCACTTTCTCTGAGATTTGCAAAGATTTTTACATAACTCTATGTGTTGCATATGCTGTTCACTCTGACTAGAATGCCCTTCCCACTATGTCTTCTTGGGAAACTTGCACTTGTTTTTAAAGGTCCATCCAAGAGCTCATTTCTTGCAGCCTTTAGAACTCCACAGAAAGAGGTACTCCTTTTTCCTCTATCCAGCATCTTCTTGTCCATCCCTTTTATCATAGCAGTGGTCACATTTTATTTTTTATTTCTTCTTTCCAAGTCTGTCTCTACCTCTGCATTTTTGAGAATAGAGTTGGTTATTTATTTATCTTTTAATTGCAGAATCAAGCCCAAATCTGGCATATAATCTAATCCCAATACATGCACGCTGAATGCACAAAACAATTCTGATATGAGACTCTGTGGTGTTGATGCAGAAGGTGGGTAAATCCCGGCCCCAGCATATCAGACCATTATTAACAATTTTGGCATTATGCTGCCATTATGAAGAAAAGTTCTAACTCTCCCACCTTTGATCTACTTCTCCCCAGTGACTTCTCTCCCAAGCCACCTTTATTCTGCCTACAGGTGTGATCTTGACATTAAGGTTGTGATAACCTCTTGTAGACCTTTGGTACAAAGCTCTAACTTCATCTCGTTCCTTTCTTCTCCACAGCACATAAATAAAAGACAAGGACTTTGGTCTCATTTCTTCACAGTCATAATGATTAGGTATGTTTTCTGAATGCTTATACTCTATTGGGCACTTTGCTAATTGCTTTACATAAGTCAACTCATTTTGTTTATACAAGAGCTCTATTCATTTATTCCCTCATATATTTATGCAGTTCAAAAATATTAATTGAGCGTCTATCATATGCAGCCACTCTGATGGGCACTGTGATATAACTATGAACAAGATGGACAGAGGACCTGCCTTCTTAGAGCTTCAAGGCTACATGGAAGACAGAAAATGATCTGGTAACCACAAATTAAAATTATAATTCCAAACAGTGAAAAGTGTTATAAGCAAAACAAAGATGGTGGCATGATAGAGATAAAAGCAAATGGTGTGGTCAGGATCTGCAACAGGGGAAGAGGGGGTGGAGGCTGGTGCAGTCTTGATCACTAGACCTTCACCACTTCCACTCACATTTTAGTGGTCCAGAATTAGTCACATGATCATACCTAATGTCAAACAGACCAGAAAGGACATTTCTTGGGTGACCCAGAAGAAGGATATGAAAAGGAATTTGAAGAAAAACACTATGTATACCATCATTTCTGATCTTTGCGCTGAGAACATAAAGATGAGATAGAAGAGTTTTCAAGATAGAAAGAATCCCATGTGGGAAGGCTCTAAGCTGGAGGAAAAAACAGCTTGATCATTTGGTGACTAAAAGGATATTATTTCGTCTGGCACATAATAAGAAAGGAGGAGAACATTATGAGATGAATTTAGAGAGGATGGCAAGAAACAGGTCATTTAGGACTTGATTCTGAGAGTGGTGAGAAGTCACCAGAAGGTTTTATGCTGGGATCATTTTTAGAAACTCACCTGAATTGCAGTGTGGAGAAGTCTATGGGGAGGACATCTGGAGAAGAGAGTTCAATCATTAGGTTGTTATGGAATACTTGGAATAGGTGGTAGGGCCAGAGATTTTATTCTCACTTTAGAAATCATTAAGATAATAAAATAGATGCATCAAATTGATCTGCTGAGATCTCTCATGGCTTGGAAGGACAGAGAAGCCACAGGAAACATGAAACAAGTAGGGACTTCAGAGACAGCATCCTGACAGTTTCTTGCCTGGGACATGGCCTCACGTTGTGATCATGTTGTGATCTACTTTAAACAATCTGGGATTTTCAGGAGGGTTTTAAATTCTAATTAAAAGGGCACAGTCTTTTAAATCAAAGTTGCATGAGTTGAGAAAATTTGTTTCTCTCAGCCTCAGTTCCTGATTTGCAAAATAACTCATTTGTACTAGTCAGCTTTGTTGCAGTAACAAATGCCCCCAAGATCTCATTGACTTAGCTACAGATTGACTGCTTTGGCTCTGCTTCATATACTTTCTCACTTATCCCAAGACCCAGGCTATGGGCTTGCTGTTCATGGGGCACAAGGAAAGAGCAGGAGAGAAGGCAGAGACTTGCAAACCTCTTGGAGTTTCTCTTCAGACATGGTAAGCAGCACATCTGTTCTCATGCCGTTGGCCCAAGCAAGTCACATGACCCATCCTATCATTAGGGTGAGGATATATATTGTGCCTGCAGGGGAGCAATGTGAGTCACACAGCAATGGGCATGAGTGTATGACAGTTTTACAGGAAAAAGAACGAATAGTGGAGAACAATAAAAATAATCTGCACATGTGGCTCGCAGAGTTATTGCAGGAATTAGGTGGATGATGATACATATGAAACACTTCACAGTGTTTGACACAAGAAATACTCTGTAAAGACCAATTCTTATTAGGTGAATTAATTTTTAACATATATTTGTAAACATAGGGTTAAAATGTGCTAAATGTGCTAGTTTGTACCTCCTACCCTCCTCTCTACTCTCAAAAAACCACCTTCCATACACACTTATGTGCGTAAACTGGAGGACTTGTGAAAAATGTACAGCTTTTAGTAGCAAGAAGACTTTAGCTTGAGGCTCATTTATGCTGCTTTACTGTCTGAAGCCACTTGTCCGCTCTGAACTTTGGTTTCCTCATTTGTAAAATGGGGAGAAAGGTCACACCATTGGACTGATACCTAGATTAAAACTCAAAATATTAACATTCTATTAACATTCTTAATAGATTTGGTCTAGTCTCTGGCAAGTTCTGAGAATTAAAGTGCATTCTGAGTATTCCAATTTGAGGAAAGACAAGCTCATCTTTATGCCAGATACTTAGAGAAAGTAAACTTTGAGGATTTCTGCAGTAATTATTGCCATTCCCTTTACTAAAAAAGGGTTAGGTCTCTCCCCTACCTTTTTTTTTTGAGTTGGAGTCTCACTCTGTCACTCAGGCTGGAGTGCAGTGGCACACTCACGGCCACACCAGCGTCGACCTGCTAGGCTCCAGCGATCCTTCCACCTCAGCCTTCCAAGTAGCTGGAACTACAGGTGTGTGCTACCACACCCAGCTAATTTTTTTATTTATTGTAGAGATGAGGTCTCGCCAAATTGCCCGGGCTGGTCTCAAACCCGCAGGCTCAGGCAATCCACTTACCTCGGCCTCCCAAAGTGCTTGGATTACAGGTTTGAGCCACTGTTCCTGGTCCTTCCTTAACTCTTAAATGCATAGAACGACTTAAGAGTCCCTGAATATTTCACACTATTTCATGCCACTATGCTCTTATCTGTGCTGGTCCTTCCACCTGAAATGTTTTTTTTTCTCAAAAGGTATTCTTTAGCAAACTTTCTGACATCCTCTCACCATCCCTATCCAACCATGACAGTTAGTCAAGTGACTAATCTTGGACTCAATGCTTTTAAATTGACCTTACCTAGCTATATCTGGTAGTCAATGATAGTAGACTAGGGTACTGATTCTTGGGGGTGATTACTTGAGTCAAACCTTAGCCTTCCTGCTAACTATGAGAAACTCAGTTGGGTCCTTCACTGGAGCAACCAGTACTAAAGCAAGTAAGGGCCAGTTTGCTAAGAATAAGATTCTTATTTACTTATTATAAAAATGTGGGGTGCAATTAAGGGTTAGGTATATAAACACCGATTATGCAGGTACCCTTGTTGATGAGGTATGCCCCTCCCTCCCCTAGCAGTTTCCTTCAACTGCCAGTTCCACTTCCCCTCCCCCTAGCAATTCCCCTATTAGGAATATACCCAGGGGAACTCAAATATTTCTACAAAAAGATACCTTCACCCATATGTTTGTTGCAGCTCTATTCACAATAGCAAAAACATGGAACCAACCCTGTTGCCCATTGAAGCTGGACTGGATAAAAAAAAGAATAAGATTCTAAACCATGCCCAGGTCATCCTGAGATAGCAAGAAAACTCCCTGGCATCAGGTAAAAAAGTGGCACAATCACAAATTCATTTGAGAATGATTTCTCTGATGGCTGTGAGGATAATGCACGGGAGGAGAACAAAGCTAGGAAATAACACAATTTTTTGGACAAGAGATGGTGCCCTTGTTTTTCGAGAAACATTCCTGGGAAATACCAAGTTCCTCAGCTGCATTTCTTTGTGTTTGCTAACTTCTGGATTTGTGCAGCACTGAGGTCTTCTGTGGGCTGACTCCTCCAATGTGGTACTGCTCATGAGAATAAGCACTTACAAAATTTGATAAGAATTTAATATCCAAGCACACTGTCATTCTTTTCTAGTGACTCATTCAATTTTATTTGACAAAAGTATCAGTAAGTAAGGAATTGGAATGAAAATAAACAACAGGTCGGGCTCAGTGGCTCAGCCTGTAATCCCAGCACTTTGGGAGGCCGAGGCGAGTGGATTGCCTGAGCCTGCTGGTTCGAGACCAGCCCGGGCAACTTGGTGAGACCTCATTTCTACAATAAATAAAAAAATTAGCCAGATGTGGTAGCACGTGCTTGTAGTTCCAGCTACTTGGAATGCTGAGGCAGATGGATTGCCAGAGCCCAGCAGGTTGACACTGGGGTGGCAGTGACTGTGCCACTGCACTCCAGCTTGGGTGACGGAGTGAGACTCCAACTCCAAAAAAAAAGGAAAAGAAAAAGAAAATAAACAACAATGACATGAAAGCAACCCTAATCAGAGATAGTTCAGAAAGCACTGCTGGTGCACCACAGTGGGAAGTGCCTCTTTTTCTTTGCTGTGGTAGGAGGATTTAAACTATTTTCCTGGATTTTGTTGAAATTGCACACAAGTCAAATTCCAGAGACTTTTAGAGTTTTACCCTGAAGGTGTTTTCTGGGCCACAATACCCTATTTTCCTCAGATTACAAAATTATCCACTTTTTGTTTGGATGGGGGCTATTTAAATGTTTAACTCCATATTCCATGTCCATCTTCTTCTCTCTTTTAAAATTCATAGACTTTAGTTTTTATAGCAGTTGTAAGTTTACCAAAAAATTGGGCGGACAGTACAGATGTTGTCCATTTATCCCCCCTTCCCCTGCTACACATGGTCCTCCCTATTGTTTACATTTTGCAGTAGTGTGGTACATTTGTTATGATTCATGACCAACATTAATGTATAATTATTAATTAAAGTTCATAGTTTGCATTAGTGTTCACTCTATGTGTTGTACATTCTATGGGTTTTGACAAATATGTAATTATGTATGTTCAGTATTACAGTGTCATACAGAAGAGTTTCACAGTCCCCAAAGTCCTCTGAGTACCCCCTATTCATCCTTCCCTCTTTCTCCCTGAAGCCCTGGCAACCACTCATGTTCTTGCTGTCCTCATAGTTTTGCCTTTTCCAGAATATCATATAGTTGGAATCGGACAGTAGGTGGTAGCATTTTTGACCTCATTTTCTTGCACCCCTTTCCTCAAGTCTTCATGTTCCTTCCATCTCACCATGTACATACACACTCACAAACAACACATGCACACACATGCACACTCACAAAACACACATGTACACACTTACATACACACATACCCTGTCCCTCCAAAACCGAATAGAAAAATAGAGAAAAACCCAAATTTAACTTGGCTCACAAAATTGTTAAGTATGAAAGGGCATTTGAGAGGTCATTTTCTATCTCTGCCTTCCTAACAGGAAGTAAACGATGACTTTTCATCTGACACAGAAGAGCCAGGTCTCTCCTCCTGGCTTGGTCTGCTCACTTCTTGTTTTCCTAAAAGCAAGGGCTTCTATGCCTGCGCCGTGTCTGAGTGGTAATTACCTTGTGTCTGTTCTGCTGCCTTCAAATTATTTTTCCCACCTTCAGAGCAATTGCCTCCCACTTCTTATCTTGACTGTGATCCTCTACAGGGCACGGGGGACCTGTCTCTTGGCTCTCATATTTTTGCTTCTGATGTTAAAATGTCCCCTTGAACTTGTATTTTACAGACACCAGCAAAGCCCAAGTGTCTTCACATAACCTGACACTTCCCGGGGGCAGGGTGTTTGCAATTACAGCCTGAGCTGGCTGTGGGATCAGAGAGTTGCCCAGCCCTGGCGAGGCCCAGCCTGTAGAGCATCTTTGATGAATGATGGGGTTATTATTATGAATGTTATGCAGGGTTGCCGGTAAAGTCCTGTGTCAGAAGCGTTTTCCTCCCTTCATCTTGTCTTAGCTGTAAAGACAGATATATACTTACATATATGCATATACTGGGATGCAGGCCTGGCTAAAGAGAGGAGGAAATGAAGTTAGAGGGGTTTCTCACACATTCAGGAACAATCTTTCCCCTGTGCCTCTGTCTTCTAAAACCTCCTCTTTTTCTCTTGCCAAGCTGTCCTCTCTCTGGGGGCATGAGTGTAGCTTAATCCCAAATTGGAAGGCCAATCTCTATTTCTAGCTTTTTGATTCCAACATTACTTCTTCTCATTTATCTTTTTTGTTGAGGCTTAGAACTTTTCTCTTTGGAGGTATCTGCTGCTGCTTTTGTCTCTTGCAGGGAAAATAAAAAATACCTAAGAAGGATACTGATTCTAGCTGCTTGCATTGGTAGAGAGTGTCTCTGGGGAACCACTTTTCTCTTCCTCTTCCACTGTATGTGTCTATGTTTTGTGCTGCAGACAGTTGATAATTATCTATTTAGGCCTGTTTGGTAAATCCGCATCCCTGTGGGTGGGCCCAGCACTCACTGAAGGAGGGAGACACACCCAGTGTTGATTGTCTGGGGAGGAGGCCATGATCAGACAGAAAAGTTAATCTTAGAAGGCTTGGCAAGGGACTTCCTAGGCTCTCCAATTTGGTTTCATGCTTTGAGGAGACTTGATGTCTTTTAGGTGGTGTGAGGTTTCAGCGGCTGGAGATGGCCTCCTTGATGGGAAGGTGTGATGTGAACGGGAAAGAGACCCTGGAGATGTGTGCCTAAGTTGAAGGTGGGGAGCCTCCCTCATCTTTTAAATGACCATATCTCCTTATTTTTTAAGTGACCATATCTGCTTGTTCATTCCCTTCAGTTGACCTAGCCCCTATAGAAGAGCCTCTTTTGAACTTTAAAAACCTCTCTCAAAATTTTTAGGAGAGGAGTAAAGAGGCTCTAATGCCTCCCAAGATCAGTTGGAACAACAAGGAATGTTCTAGAATTTATGCTTGAAAACATGACTCATATTTGAAAATTGTCACCATATGCCTGTCATAATTTTCTGAATCTTAAAACATCCTTATGAGGTGACACTGCTTTTGCTCCCAATTTATAGTTGAGGCAACATTTAAGACTGGGTATGCCAACTCTCTATCCTCTTTTGACATTCTTTGTTTTCTGATTTCCTTGGAGGATTGGCATTACAGAGGAAATTGAACTCTTTTGCTACATTTTTGCAACGTGCACACCTCCATATACTTGGCCTAACTGGATGATTGAATTCTGTGGACAAAGCAAGGTGGAGGTAGTTTTCTGTTTTTGTTTTTTAAATTTCAAGAGCAGGACACTGCAGTTTATCGGGATTATATGATTCGTTGTTAACCATGTGACAATACATGGAGGGGATGGATCTCAAAATTATTTTAATCCAGGACTTATTTCTTTGACACTTTATTATGACTCAATTCAGAATCTGGTCATATATGGAAAAGCACAAAATTGTGAATATAGTTCAGAAGCACAGACTGAAATGGAAAGGAGCCCTAAGTCCCGGCTGGCCACAGACCTACGAGGATGGACTTTCCATGTGTTTGCCTGGTGCATCTAGAATTGGCCACTAGGACTCCTATGAATGTGTCAAATGTTTCAGTGCTTCAGTTAATAGGCTCTGTCAAAAAGCCAAGAAGATGTGAAGAATTGAAACAATCATATGGATACCTTGGTCTTAAACCCACTTTTGCCAGCTCACAGAACACGGAAAATCTGGTTGCTTTTTTTTTTTTGGCTTCAAGGATTCGAATAATTGTTCTTTCTCTGTTGCAGCCACCACAGGTTACTGACAGACCATAATATCCTGATCATTCCTGAACGACAGAGAGAGAGAGAAGGGGTTTCCAAATCTGAGGAAGTTGACTACTGTTGTAAGAAGAAATTACCTGCGAAGTATGGTCTCAGAAAGAGATTCTTCTGTAGGTTGTGTGAGGACAAGCTGAGGAAACAAGCCATAACTGGAGTCCTAACAATATTCCAAGACAAATGTTTATCAGGGCTGGGATTTCACCTTGCACCTGTCACATAGTCGAGTATGACATGGGAGAATGTACTGCCCCTCCCACAGGTCCTTATCATAAAGCAGGAGTTTGAATTTCTAAGACACACCCCACCCCCATCTCAAGCCTTGAATGGGGTCAGGGGTCGGGATCAGGGGTCAGGTTGGAATTCAGAAGCAGCAGCTTATTATGAGGAGAGGCAGCCAGGATAGAACAGAGCTGGCATTAGATAACGAAAAAGGGGCATGGTGACTATGACTTGAGTTAATCTGAAAACAAAATGTAAGGAATCTAAGGTGGGGTCTGACTTGGGGGGCTGAAGAGGATAGCAGGAGTATCCCAGGACAGGCAGTAAAGCCAGGTCAGGCTCTGGGCAGGCTGCCTGTTTTGAGGAATGGCATCAATGTGTCGGGGAGAGGTTCTTAAGGCTAAGCAGGTGTCAGGGTCCAAGCCAAGTGGACTGGAGGTCAGGATGGGGCTTCAGTTCTAAAAAAAGGTTATTGCCTGAGTGAAAAAGCAGGCCTGAGTCAAAGCCCAGTCATCCAGACCACACAAGCATGGCTGGAGTGGCCACAGACAGACCCACTGTAGGTGTAGAGAATCCCAGGTTTACGACAGCGAGAATCATTTCAGGCTTACCTACCTTCTCAGGGCAAATACAGGGCTGAGTCTAACCTGAAGGGCGGGAGGAACTAGAATGGACACCTTTAGACATGCAGTGTGGTATTTCTATTTCAATCTAAATAAAAAATAATAGCCAATATATACGGTGTGCTTTCTCTGTGCCATTCTATTCTAGGTGCCTCACATGCATGAACTCATTGGCAGGCTAGTCTTAGAGCTTTTGCTTATTAATCACTTGGTAACGGACACTTTTTAAAAGTAATTAATCACCTTTTTTTGTCAAGAACCAAACATGACAGTAACCATTCCTTCAATTGTGACCACCATCATTCGAGAGTCCAGGCAAGAATACCGAGAGTGGGAAGGGGCAGGTGGAACCCTGTGTAGACTAAAGACTCTTAGTTAGCAGGAACCCTTGGGGTGACTCCATCTCTGTGGTTTTCATTGTTAGTCCTTCTTTTTCTGGAAAGGTCAACGGATTAGACATACCTATTACTTTTCCCTCAATCCTGCTCCTTTCTAGTGAAGATTTCATCCTCCTTAGCTGGAGGTGACTCCAGGCATCATTTTTTCAGCCCTCCTAGAAATGTCCCTTAGGGTCCTGCGGTTCATGTTAGTATGGTATATGTGTATACACACACTATGCACATAAACACACATCGATATGATTTTTCTGTAAATATATAACATCTGAGTGTTTGCATGCTAACCATGAATGATTGGTGATTTTATGGAAAAATATGTTGAGAATAATTTGGATTCAATGTCTGGATTGAGATAGAAAAAGCTATTTGTCACTGGCAGGTAAAGAAAATGATGCTGCGTATTTACATTCTTGTAGTAATTTATTTTATGCCATCAATGATGAGAATTGATGTTTATAAAATCTTTCACTATGAACATACAATGAGGGTAGTAAGCAAACAACCAAGTACAAAAACAAAATACAAACTTTTGTAATGAAGGTCTGTGGGGACATTATTTTACTTCTTCTATTGCATTATTCATGTATCCATAATGGGTTTGCTGTCTATGTGTAAAAAATTGCACAATGGTAGGCATAGAGAAGTGAAAAGGTGGAGAATAGTTCTCAAAGTTATTTGATGTGGCAGATTGCATCTTCCCAAGATGGTGCAATTGTGTGTCCCATACCACAGGCTCTTCTGGAGCATTTAAACTCTGCCCTCATCAAGATGTGGTATCTCTGTTGGTTTTCCTGGAATGTGGGTACTTCTCTCTGACTGCTTTACCTAATTGAGTCCAGGAAAAGTGACATTATGTGGTTTCTGAGACTAGATCATATGAATGCCATGCATTTCCACTTTGTTCTTTGAGTGATACTGGCTTCCAGAACCCACCCAATATACTGTGAGGAAGCCCAAGTGCCTGAGAGGCGCACATGGAGAGGAACCAATGCCCACCTGGAGAGAAACCATGGAGAAGATCCACAACCCTGGTTGAGCTCTCAGCCAACAGCCATCATCAACTCGCCAGCTATTTTAGCAGGCCATCTTGAAAGTGGCTCTATCAGCACCAAGTCAAGCAGCTTCATTATGTAACAGAAGATCACCTCTTTCCTATCATCTTCCCTCTGAAAGTGGTTTAGAAATAAATTTTTCTGGTCCTGAAAATTCAACATATGAAAATGTTTGTTCAACTTCTGGATGATCCACCTGCTGAGGTAATCTTCTATGTTACTCTTTCCTTCAGGAATCTTTTGACTATTTGCTTAGACACTCCACAGCGTTCTTATCTTAGCATCCAAGAATACTTATTGTGGGGTTGCTTATTGTTCTCTAGTCACTCTGAAGCCTTTTCTCTTGCTTTTAATTAATGTTCTCATGTTTACCTGCAGAATCTAGATCTCATCAAATGTTCAATATAACCATCAGATATCACTAAGGTATTGTGTAACAGACTTCATATTTAAAACATAATCATGTCAGTGAAGAAGAGATTAAAACAAATATCTTGAAAGTTCATGAGTAGAAGTACACACCTCTGCATTTATTATAATATGGGTAGTCAGAGATATAAAATTCCATACATGACAACATGACTGCTTAAAGTACTAATACAATCTAGGCAAATTAAATTCTAAACAGTATCAAGATTGAGGAGGGTAAGAGTCCCTGTTTGGACTAAGCCAGTTTAAGGTTTGATGCATATATTCCTTTCTCAGCACAGCAAGTTTATGGAAAAACCATAAGAAAGCATGCTGAAAATGGAATGGGTTTTCATTCAAAACAGTGAGTTCTTGTCTATTTTGCTGGAGGCTGAAATGTCATCTGCCAGAAATCTTATAGGTCAGAGTCACAAATGATCACTTAAGTTATTTCAAACACTGTGCTTCCATATCAGAGTTTAATCTTGGCTACAAGCTTCAATTCTTTACATAGCCACACAAACAATCTTGGGTACCAGGTCTTCCAAGAACATAGTGATCTTCATGCCTCAAGTGTGAGGCATAGATAACCTCCTAATTCACGAGGCACCCAATATCAATTTTCACAGGCAAAACCCTCAGGTATGAAAAAATGTAACTTTACTAATTTCTTTATTATTGAAATTAGCTTAGCTCTTTAGCTCCCACTTCTACTTGGTGACATGAAATTTGATTTTGCTAGCCTAAGGTAAGCCACCACTTATATTTTAAAGTTTAGCTTATTTTAACAAATAATTAAATTTACAATGTCCTTCCTGATCTCCTTTTTCTCTTCTCACAGAGGTAATTCTAATTTCCTGATGGGTTTACTTTTGTCATTGTTGCTGTGTGCTTTAAAAAAATCAACTTCATTGGTGTATAATTTACAACAAATAAAATTTATTCTTTTTAAGTGTATCTTTTGTTAATTTATACACAAATAGTCTGACAGTGTATTGGTTGGGATGATGTTAAATATGTAGATTAATTTGGGGAGAATCACTAACAGTATTGAGTCTATCAATCCATGAACATGGTGTATCTCTCAATTTATTTAGGGTTTCTTTAATTTCTCTTAGCACTGCATTATGGTTTAAAATTTAGAGGTCTTACACATATTTTGCTAAGTTTTCCATAAAGTTTTCATATTCTGAGATGAAAATGTCAGTGATATTATATTTTTTATTTCATGTTTTCTACTTTTTTAATATTAAAGATGTGGGGAACAATTCGGGATTGGTATACAAGTATTCATTGTACAGGCAAAGTTTGGGGCTCACTTTGGTCCCCACTTTGCCTGGTTTGAAATTAGGTACGCTTATTGATATTGTGCTCCCTCCCTGCCCCCATTGCTGCAGTATCCTGATACTGCCAATCCCTTTCTTATGTATTATGTTAATATTCAGGGTCCACTTGTGTGTGAGAACATGTGGTACTCTGTTCTTTGTTTCTGTGATAGATGACTGAGTAGGATAGACTCTAAATCCATCCAAGTTGCTGCAAAGTCCATAGGTTTGTCCTTATTTATGGCTGCATAATATTCTATTATGTATATGTACCACTTTTTAAAAAATCCAATCCAGTTTCGGTGGGCAGCATGGTTGGTTCCATGTTTTTGCTATTGTAAATAGCGCTGCAATAAACATGCATGTGCAGTTTTGTAGAATGATTTGAGTTCTTTGGGATATATTCCCAGAAGGGGAATTGCTGGGTTATATGGAAGGTCAATATCTACTTATTCTAGAAATTTCCACACTGTTTTCCAAAGAAGTTGCTGTAGTTTGCATTCCCACCAGTAATGTAGAAGCGTTCCTTTTTCTCTGCATCCTTGCCAGCATCTGTTTTTGTTTATTAGTGACGGCCATTCTTACTGTGGTTAGGTGGTATCTCAGTGTGGTTTTAATTTGCACTTCTCTGATGATTAGTGAGGCTGAGCACTTTTCATGTGTCTGTTGGCTGCCCATATATCTTCTTTGAGAAGTGTCTATTCATGTCTTTTGCCCACTTTATAATAACACTGTTTGTTTTTTTCCTTTTGGCATGTTTGAGTTCCTTGTAGATCCTGGAGTTTAAACCTTTGTCAGATACACAGTTGGCAAATATTTTTTACCTTTCTGTGGGCTGTCTCCCCACTCTCATGATGGTTACTTTTGCTTTGCAGAAGTTTTTTAGTTTAATGAGTTCCCACTTATCTATCTTATCTCTTATGGCATGGACTTTTGAGGTTTTGATTAGGAATTGCTTGCCTACTCCAATTTCTGTAGGGGTGTTTCCTAAGATTTCTATAGTTTGAGGTTTTACATTTAGGTCTTCAATCTATTTGGAGTTGATTTTTGTGGATGGTGATAGGTAGGGGTCTTCAATCTTCTGCATGTGATTGGCTAGTTTTCCCAGCACCATTTACTGAATAGGTTCTCCTCTCCCCAGTGGTTGTTGTTGAAGGCATTTTTGAAGATGAATTGGTTGAGAAATTGAGGTTCTGCTTCTGGAATCTCCATATTGTTCCATTGGTCCATATGCCTGTTATTGTACCAATACCAGGGTATTTGATTATTGTAGCCTTATATTAAAGTTTAAAGTCGGGAAGTGTGATACCTCCCACATTGTTTCTTTTGCTAAGGATTGTTTTGGCCACTCGTGGTCATTTATGTTTCCATATGAATTTGTTTGTCATTTCCAGGTCTGAGAAGAATAATGTTGGAAATCTAATGGGTATTGCGTTGAATCTGTAGATTGCCTTTGGTAGGATGGACATTTTAACAATGTTGATTCTTCCTATCTATGAGCATGGAATATTTTTCCATTTGTTTGTGTCTTCTTGGATTTCTTTAAGTAGTGTTTTGTAGTTTTCATTGAAAAGAACTTTCACTACTCTAGTTAGGAAGATGCCAAGGTATTTCTTTCTTTCTTTTTTTTTTTTGTGGCTGTTGTGAATGGTATTGTGCTTTTTATTTGGTTCTCTGCCTGTTTGTTTTTGTTGGAAAAAAATAATATTTTTATGCAGTCAGAAATATGGTTAAAAGGAGAAATAAGAATGCAACTGTCTTTTGCACATTGATTTTGTATCCCAAGACTTTACCAAAGTCCTTTATCAGTGAAAGCAGGTTTTTGACAGATTCTCTTGGGTTTTCGAGGAATAAGATCATATTGTCAGCAAAGAAGGATAACTTAACTTCCTCTTTTCCTATTTGGATACCCCTGATTTCCTTCTCTTGTCTCATTGCTCTAGTTTGAACTTCCAACACAATGTTGAACAGGAGTCATGAGAATAGGCAGGCCTGTCTTGTTCTGGTTTTCAGAGGAAATGCTTCCAGTTCCTACTCATTTAGAAATATGCTGATTGTGGGTTTACTGTAGATGGCACTTACTATTTTGAGGTATGTTCCCTCTATGCCTAGGTGTTTGAGGGTTTTTATCAAGAAGGGATGCTAGATTTTATCAAAAGCTTTCTCTGCATCTAATGTTATAATCATGCGGTTCTTACTTTTACATCTGTTGATGTATTTAATTACATTTATGGTCTTGCAGATGTTGAACCAGCCCTGTAGCCTGGGGATGAAGCCTACTTGGTCATGGCGAATAATTTTTGAGATGTGTTATTGGATCTGATTTGCTAGAATCTTGTTAAGAATTTTTGCATCTATGTTCATTAGGGATATCGATCTGTGCTTTTTTTGTTGGATCTATATCCAGTTTGGGTATCAGTGTGATGTTAGCTTCTAAAAATGATTTGGGGAGAATTCCATCGTTCTCCATTGCTGGGAATACTTTCAATAGGGCTTGTATCAGCTGTTCCTTGTATGTTTTGTAGAATTCTTCTGGAAAGCCCTCTTCTCCAGGGCTTTTTTTTTTTTTTTTTTTGGTAGGTAATTTTCTTATGATGGAGTCAATTTCCTGGATTGTTACTGGTCTATTTAGTGTCTCACTTTCTTTTTGTTTCAGCCTTGGGAGATTGGGTGATGTCAAAAAGTTCTCTATTTAATTTAAGTTATCAAGTTTATTTTCATGTGGGTGCGCGTAGTAATCTCTGATAATCTTTGATTTGATTTTTTGCATTTCTGATAATGTTTTCTTGGACTTTCTCTCTCTTTTTCTTGGCCACTCTGGCTAAGGGTCCATCAATCTTGATTATCCTTTCAATGAATCACCTATATGTCTTGTTGATTTTTTCTATGATATTTTTGTCTTCTATGGCCCCATATTTGGTCTTTTTCTTTGGTGATTTGGATTCTTGTGCTAAAGTTAGGGTTTTGGTAATCTTTTCTTTCCAGTTTCCTTAGATGATTTTTTAGGTTGTCAACATGTGATCTTTCCATTTTCTTGATGTGTGTTTGAAGAGATATGAATTCCCCTCTTCAGATTGTCTTCATGGCATCCCGGAGGTTTTGGTAAGATGTTTCTTCTATTTCAATTTTTTTCAGGAATCTTTCAATTTCTGTTTTGATTTCTGTGTTGACACAATAGTCATTCAGCATTATGCTGTTTAGTGTCCATGTCTTTGTGGGTTTTGTGAGAATTTTGTTGGTGTTGATATTTATTTTTATGCCATTATGGTGTGAGAAGGTGCATGGCAGTATTTGATCTTATGAAATAGTGTTTATACTTGATTTGTGGCCGTGGATGTGATTGATCTTGGACTATGTCCCATGTGGTGATGAGTAGAATGCATATTCTGTGGTTGGTGGAGTGTTCTGTAGGTATTTATTAAGTCCTTTTGGTCAAGTGTCAGGTTGAGGTTCCAGATCTCTTTGTTGGTATTTTGCCTCGATGATCTATCTAGGGTTGTTAATGGGATATTTCAGTCCCCAGCTATGATAGTGTTAAAATCAATATCTTTTAAAAATGTACTTAGTAGTTGCTTTATAAACACTGGTGCTCCTTTGTTGGGTGCATATATGTTTAGGATGGATATTTCTTGTTGATGGATTGAACCTGTTATCATTATGTAGTGTCCTTCTATATCTTTTAAAATTTTTGATAGCTTAAAAGTTGTTTTATCTGATACTAAGATCACGACTCATGTCCTCTTTTGTGATCTGTCACCTGGAAATTTGTTTTCCATCCTCTAACTTTGAGTCTGTGTGCCTCCCTTGTGGTGAGATGAGTTTCCTGGATGCAGCAAATTATTGGGTCATCCAGTTTCCCATTATGTGTTTTTTCAGTGGTTCATTTAGTCCATTTACGTTCAGGCTGATTATTGAAATGTGATTGGTTATTCCTGTCATGAGGTTCTTATAAAGCTTCTTTGTTTGTCTTCTTTTAACTTTTGGGTTGAGGTATGTGTGCATTTTCAAGTTTGCAGTCGCAATGTATTCTCTGTTGAATCATCTGTATTCTCCTGTTCTCTTGGGAAGTGTGTGGTCATTGTTTTTTTTTTTATTCTTCTATGCTTAATACCTTTTTAAGTGTCTCCTATAGAGCTGGTCTGGAAGCTGCATAGTCTCTTTGGGACTGGATGTCTGGGAAGAATTTTAGTTTTCCATCACTGATAAAGCTGAAATTGACTGGGTAGGAAATTATTGGATGAAATTGTTTATCTTTCAAGACTTTGAAATTGGACTCCAGTACCTTCTAGCTTGTAGTGTTTCTGTCAATAGGTCTGCAGCTATTCTGATTGGTTTTCTCTGGTAGGTAGTCTGTTCTTTCGCTCTTGCTGCCTTTAGAATTTTTTTCTTTTATTTATCAATGTGTTATTTTTATTTTATTTTATTTTTTTTCTTTTAAAGATGTGGGGTGCACTTCAAGGTTAGCTATACAAATGTTCATTACACATGTATCCTTGATGAGATGTGCCCTCCAACCCCCTGCATATTCCCACTACTGCCAATCCTGTCCCCACCTTCCCCTGGCAGTTTCCCACTACTGCCAATCCTTTTCTTAAAGAATTGCAATAATTGTTCAAGGTCCATTTATATGTGAGAACACGTGTTACTCAGTTCTTTGTTTCTTTGTAGGTCACTCAGTATTATACATCTTAAGTCACTACACGTTACTGTGAAGTTCATAATTTTGTCCTTATTTATGGCTGCATAATATTCTACCATGTATACATATATATATATATATATATTTTTTTTTTTTTTTTTTTTTAATCTGGTCCTCTTTTGATGGGCAACATGGTGGTTCCATGGTTTGCTATTGTGAACAATGCTGCAATAAACATATGTGAGCAAGTATCTTTCTCATAGAGTGATTTGATCCTCTGGGTATATTTCCAGTAGAGGGATTGCTAGATCATATAAAAGTTGGGGAGGGGAAGGTGGGATTGACAATAGTCAAGAATTTTTTCTTTTGTATCTACTTTGTATAGGCGAATTGTTATGTGTCTAGGGGGTTGGTCTTCACATTTGATGTCTTGCAGAGGTTCTCTGTCTCTCTTATCTTGGATGTTCACATCTCTGGTGAGATGGGGAAAGTTTTCTTGGATAACCTCCTGGAATATTTACATCAAGGTGTTCTCCATTTCCCTTTCTTCTTCTGGGATACCAATTTGGTGTAGGTTTGGCCTCTTGCTATAATCTCACATCTCTTGGAGACTTTGTTCTTTCTGATTTTTTTTTTCTATGTTTTTAGCAGATCATGTTAATTCCTTGTTTTGGTCTTCAAATTCTGAGATTCTTCCTTCCATTTGATTGATTCTGCTTTCCACGGTTGTCATCTTGTTATTCATTTCCTGAATGAAGTTTTTTTTTATGGCCAAGATCTCTGTTACAAGTTCTTTCAGTATTGACTCTTGTCTTTCTTGAGTCTTTTACTCTTTCCATCCATTTCCTAACCCTTGCTGTATTCTGGGGTCAGTCATTGGTGATCTCCACTGTTTGGCCTCTGAAGTCTGATTTTTCAGGCATTTTCTCTTTGGTACACTGAGAATTACCTGTGTTATTCTATTGATTTTTCCTCACTTGTGACAGATCTCTTTCTTTTCTTTTTAGTTTGTTATTCAGTGGAAGTGGAAGAGGTTTTCACTTCTGATATTTGCTCAGCACTCTATTCTTCCTTAATCAGGGGTCTGAATTTGTTGTATTTTGAAACAGTGCTGTGGGTGGGAAGCTTTGCTGTGTCTTGTAGTTTTGGGAGTCAAATAAGGTAGAGGGTGGAGAGCTAGGATTCACAAATGATTTGAAAATCATGATGTTCACTGATTGTGTTCCCTGAGACTCACTTCCCACCACCACTTTATATGATGTGTGTGTACCCTCGCTGATCTCTTCAAGGGTCTTCCTCTTCCTTTTCTGGTCACACCCTTTGTCCCACAGCTGAATCAGGATAGGAGGTGGGGTGCCTGAGACTCAATACTCATTGTATCACTCTGAAGTTTGTGGTTTTGGGATGTTTTCTCTGGGTCATGATCAACCCCTGAGTAGTTAATCCATTGGTCACAGAGATCAAGTCTGTCACTCTTTGGTGAGCAAGCTGGAACACTTTCCTGCCAAGTTTTCAAGATGGTGGTGGGTGCCTATTTCATCTTTTCCTGTGAGGGTCTTCCTCTGGGCTCCCTCGCTGTGCTACCTCCACAGCCCTTGTTGCCAGTGTCTGGCCAGGCACTGCAGTGGTGACGCAAAGCCTAGAGCCAGCAGCCATTCCTGGCAGCTTCTTCCTGGGAAGGGCTTTGCTAATTTTAAAGAAGTGAAACTTGGCTTCTGCACCCCCAGAAAGCACTAGGGTCCAAGTAGAGTAGCTACTGCACTAGCTGCTTCACCAGAGCCGTGGTCACTTGCTACTGAGTCCCCAGTCAGTCAGCCACTCACACACCCACTTACACACACGTGTGCAAAATTTTCCATATAATCACTCCCTCACACTGGAACTCACATAGTCTGACTGGTTCTGCCATCATCTTCCACCTTCTTCTCTCATTGTAATTCTGATTTTCATTTATCTGATGATTAGTGAGGTTGAGCATTTTTTCATATGTCTGTTGGCTGCTTGTATGTCATCTTTTAAGTGTCTGTTCATGTCCTTTGCCCACTTTTTAATGCCCCCCCCCTTTTACTTCATTTGAGTTCCTTATAGATCCTGGATGTTAGGCCTTTGTCAGATGCAACAATTTACAAATATTTTTCCCCATTCTGTTGGTTGTCTCTTTACTCTCTTTATGATTCTTTTTGTTGTGCAAAAGTTTTTCAGTTTTATGAGGTCCCACCTATCCTGGTTTTCGTAGCATTTGCTTTTGGAAACTTGGCCATGAATTCATTGCCTACTCCAATGTCCAGAAGGGTATTTTCTATGTTTTCTTTTAGGATTCTTACAGTTTGAGGTTTTATATTTAGGTCCTTGATCCATTTTGTTGCCCATTGAAAGTGGACTGGATAAAGAAATGTGGTACATATACACAATGAAGTTTTATGCAGCCATAAAGATGAACATAATCATGGCCTTTGCAGCAACTTGGATGCAGTTGGAGACCATCATACCAAGTGAACTATCCCAGAAATGAGGAAATGAATGTACATGTTCTTACTCATAAGTGAGCCCTGAATGCTAGTCACATTAGCACTGCTGGGGGAGGGAAGGAGAGAGGGAGGATGGTGGGGAACATATGCCAACACAGTTGGCACCTGTCCACTACCAGGGGGAGTGAGGGACAGCTAGAAGCTTAAATTACACCTGCATGCAGCCTATTTATGTAATAAAACCTCACTTGTACCTCACAACTCTGTAACAAATAAATAAACTAATTAAAAAAATAAAAAAGTCTGTATACCTTTGCCTACTGTAAGAATTTTTAATAGAAGTGGTGAGAAATGATATACCGTTTTATTATTGAGTATAATAGTAGCTGTAGATTTTCATAGATAATCTATGTAACATTGAGACAATTTTCTACTATTTCTAGTTTTATGAGATTTTTAAAAATAAAAAGGTTTTGAATCTTGTCACATGTATGAATATGTGTTTATGTGCAAATAAGATTTTTTTACTCCTTATTCTGATCATATAGTGAAGTACAGTGAATAAATTTCAAATATTAAGTCAGTCATAAATTCTTGATATAATCCCCACTTTGTTATAATGTACTGCTTTTTAATATATACATAGCATCTAATTTACTAAGGATTAAGGATTTTTGTGATTTTTTTTAACAAAGAATATGAGTTTGAAGTTTGCTTTTCTTGTAATATTTTGTCTGATTTTAAGAGAAGGGTAAAAATGACCTCATGGCATGATTTGTGAAATCTTTCTTCATACTTCTTGTGAAAAACTTTGTGAAGAATTATTATTTATTTTATAAATGCATATTGGAATTCATCAATAAAGTCTTCTTGGCTTGGAGTTTTCTGTGTACAGATGATCTCAATTAAGGATTCAATTTCAAATTTGATATGGGGGTATTCAAATTTTCTATATCTTCTTGAATGAGTTTTGGTAATCTGCATCTTTCAAACAATTTGCTCATTTTAGCTAAGTTATCAACTTTATGAGCATAATATCATTATTATATTCCCTTATTATTACTTTTCATAGTATCTGTTGTATTTTTAGTGATGTCCCTGTTTGCATTCAATTATTGGACATAAGTCTTCTTATTAAAAATATTATAATACCTTTTAGGACTATATCAATTTTATTGATATTTTAAGAGAAACAGCTTGTGTTTCATTGATTTTTTTATATTATTTTTCTCATTTTGATTTTATTGATTTCTTCTTTTATATTTATTCCTTCCTTCCTTCCACTCACTTTAGGATTTATTTGTTTTTCTTTCATAGATTCTATGGATGGAAGCTCAGGTCATTCATTTTAATATAATTTTAGTTTTTAATGAAAGCACTTAACCCTATCTATGTTTTTGCTACTCCCTGATGTAGTTGCTTTCCACTATTTAAAAATACTTTCTACATCATTATAATTCAGTTCAAAATATTTTCTAATTTTTCTTGTGATTTATTATTTTGCTCACAGATTATATAAATATATGTTGTTCAACTTTCAAATTTTACAGATTTTTTTCACATACATTTCTATTCTTGGTTTCTAATTTAATTTAATGTTTTCAGAGAAAATACTCTGAATTATTTTAGTTTAATTTATTAAAACTGTTTTATAGTCCACAATTTAATCAAACTAATACCATAGAATCTTTCATGTGCACCGAAAAATAATGTGTATCCTTTATTGAGTGGAGCATTCTATAAATGCCACTTGGGTCAGGTTGGTTCATAACGTTATCCAAGTCAGTTATACAATTACTGCTTGTTCTAATAATTGCTCACTGACTTCTAATAATTACTGAGTGAGTAGTGTTGAAATTTCTAACTATAATTATAGATTTGTCTTATTCTCTTTTCTGTTCTATTAACTTTTGCTTCTTGAATTGTTGAAGCTCTGTTATTAGGTGCGTACACAGACTGGAAATCTCATGTCTTATGAATGTACTTTCCAGTTTCTCATTGTAGAATGCCTCACTTTACCCCTGGTGACATTGTTTATCCTGATGTCTGCATTGTATAATATTAATATAGACATTCTAGCCTCTGCCTAGTTTTCATGTGCATTGTATTTAACTTTTTATCCTCTAGCTTTTAATCTCTCTATGATTATTTTTAAAGTGGGCTTTCTATAGTTAGCCTATATTTGAGCATTTCCTTTTTATTACCTCTGGCAATCCATCTTTTAATAGGAGTATCAAGATCAGTAATATTTAATGAAGTTATTGATACAGTAGGTTTAAATCTACAGTCTTGGTATTTGCTTTTTCTTTTTCTTTTTTTTCTGATTCCCTTGTGTTAATTATTGTTTCAATGTGTCCTATTGTTTCCACTATTGGCTTATTAGCTATTCCTTGCTCTTGTTTTTAGTATTGTTCTAGGGAATACAACATTCATCTTTAACTAATCTCAACCTATCTTTAAATAGTATCATGTCACTTCGTGAATAATGTAAAAATCTTACAAACATATACTTCCATTTGTCCCTCCCCATCTTTTGTTGTCATTCATTTACATTTATGCATATGTTATAAATACCATTATTTCGTCTTCAACATTTGTCTTTTGGAGAAGTAAAAAGCAAGAAAAAGAAAGTGTTGTATATATACTTACATATATACCATTTCTAATGTTTTTCATGCCTATTGTATAGATCTAAGTTCTCATCTGACATAATTTTCCTTCTGCCTGAAGAACATTCTTTAATATTTCTTGTATGGTAGGTCTGATGAATTATTTCAGCAGTTGTTTATCTGAAACATAATTTCATCCTAATTTTTGAAATATAATTTTGTTGGCATAAAATTTTAGGTTGGTAGTTTTATTCTATACTGCTCCCTATAGAAGAGGACTTGATGTGTTTAGTTAAGGGAGTTTATAAGTGCCATGATTATATTTGTGTTTCGGAATATCCTTTGGACAGTCCCAATTATTTAGCTTGGGAAAAACTGAAGGCAACAGGAGTAGTCAGGAGGCTGTTAAAACAAATCTAGGGAAGATATGATGAGGTTTCAACTGAGTTAATGGAGGTACAGATGGAGATAAGAAGGTTGGTTTGGGAGATATATTTTATAAACAAAAATATATATATTTATCACACAGATTCTGACTTGTGAGTGAGGACATTCTCGTTTACAGAGGTGAGGATTTGCAGGAGGAGAAGAGATTTGTGAGTTCAGCGGTATGTATCTCCATGGTGGCTTGAGCCTTGGGTCTGGGGGACCACCCCAGATTCCATGATTAGCATTCAACTTTCCCAATAGGATGAATTTCTTATCTATTTGGGTCCAAGATACACTTTTAGCTCTCACCACACTGCCCTCGAGTAAATTGGAACCTTATTTTTCTCCAAGCGACTGAGTGTGGACTCCGGCTTTAGGTTCTATATACATGATATTGAGGGTTTCCTCCTTCCAGGACTCTACCTCTAATTTTCTGTGCCTTCTGACCTGTACTGGGCACTTACAGATAGTGTTCTTAGGCTAGAGTAAGTTCAGGTCAGTACCTCTGTACATGGTGTTTGCCCTGTGGCCACTAGTCAAGGACCTCTTTAATCGCATCATTCTCACCAGACTTTTGTTCTGTCTGCTTCTGCTATTCCACTGGTTCCAGCAAGTTGTACAGCTGAGTTCACCCCAAGTTATGACATTATTTAGACTTTTCCTTTCAACTCAGAATATGAAACCGGGATAAATCACTCAACCTCTGTCGCCCATTTAACCTCTATGTAAACTGTCTGAGGAATATAATGATAATTACCTTTTTCAGGGACAGAGTTGGGGGGAGAGTCAATTAAGCCTTGCCCTGTGCTTTGAGATCTTTCAATGAAAGGCTCCGGGTTATTGCTGTTAACAAGATACCAGAGGGATATTTGCCAGCAATGACTCCCTTTGAGCCAGCATGTCTGTCATTAGTAATTTGGGGGCTTGGCACAGAGTCATGGGAATGTTTTAATGGCTTCTGTTCAATCCCAGAAATAGATTGTGAAGTTGCAAAAAAATTCTTGTTTTCTCTGTCCTCCTCTATTTCTGTACACGTGGTGCTCTCACTGGAGATCTTAGGTTCTTTGTCAAGGGCCTAAGAAGTGGGTAACAGAGTCTTATGCTACCCCAATAAATTCTGACAAAAGATAGTGCCTGGGCCTGTTTTAGAGACTGATTTAAAGATGGCCTATACCACCAGATAGTAACTTTGGCCTAAACCAACTTTTTGGAGCTACCTTGCTAATTCAGTGAAGTTTGGAAGTGGTAGGCAGTAGTCTCCTTCTCTAAGAAATATTTAGAAAAAAATTTGTTAATTTGAACAAGTTATTTTGTTTCCAAGCCAACTCCCAAATGCTTTTTAGGACAGTCATGATTAGTCAAGGAAAAAAAGTGGTTTCTTCCTGGGAGGCCTGTACTTGTTTCTAGGACATGGGCAAAGAACATGTTCGTCCAAGCAACTTGTGTTTGGACCCTCAATGGGAGAGTCCATGCTATGGCTTAATTTTCAATCAATTAATAAACTTCTTTTGGAAGCTCCCAATATCTCTCTCTACCTCAGTTTTTTTCCTTCATTTTTGCACCTTTCTTTGCTTTATGCTTAAACAGTTCTTTTCTGGACTTGTTAAAGCAACATAACAGACTGGGGAAATGAGAAATAGCTTTCATTCTTACTAATGGTGACCTTGGGCAAGTCACTTACTGCCCCACAACTTTTATTTCACTCTGTGACTCTCTGACTGGAATAATTGAGTCAGTATGAACTTAATTATTTCAGGTGTTACAGACACAAAGAGTCCCATAAACTTGTGAAGCTTGTTAATATAAACATGGTGGGAGCTGCAGCAAACTGGAATACTCTGTCCCATTCACAGAGAGCAGCTATTATATTGCTATAGTAAATGCTTGTCAGACTTTCTTTTTTCAAAGCAAATAAGACACTTACAAATTTCTGATGCGTTCTTATTTTTAAGTGAAAAAAAATGGAACAGTTGAAACATGGCTGTGGTCTGGGCTTGCCTAACAAAGTATCAGTTTGACATTTATGGTTTATTTTATTCTTTATCAATGTCTACTTTATTGTGCTTCCACTTTATCCTTAATACTTCTTTTAAAAACCTGTTTTACCTGTTTTCTTTACATTAACCTAAAATAATGCCCATTCTCTGCTTGGAACATATTCACACAAACCTCAAGTTGTCATTCTTCCAACAGGCACACTCAAATTTTTTCTCACCTCTTATAACCAACAATACAAAAAACCGTCATTCCCACTGAGTTTTGAAACAGTTGAGTTTATACTTCCATTCCCCAAAATAAACTGGAGAATAAACCTTGCTACTTTTACTTAAAAAGCAAAAAGAAAAAAAGAAAAACAAAAACATAAAAAACAACTTAACTGATGACAGGGTCACCAGGAATTCTAACTCATCAGTCACTTGTAGCTATCTGTGGTTGAGTTTGCCAACTCTTGGCCACACAGATGGTGCCAATCCTGAGCCTGGTGAGGATCTGGCCCGAAGGAGTCATGACTGTGTCTCCATTACCTTTCTAGAAAAATATTTAGGAAGCCCCAACCACTGAATGTTCAGTAATAAATTGTACCAAAGAACATATGTTTGTCACCAAAATGAGCATAAGTTTTTCTAGTTGCAATGACTTGCCTTATTTTAACTCTTTTATAGAGGGAAATATGGCAAGAAGACATCTCTTTGGAAATGGTGTAATAATACTTTGTAGGCATCTCCAAAATTTCTACTCCCTCCCCAGTGACAGAAATAACTAATTGTCAAGGACACTCTTTCTTTTTTTTATTTTATTTTATTTTATTATGTAATTGTGGGGTACAGTTAGGGGTTAGGCATACAAAAATATTTCGTTCAGGTACCCTTGTTGATAAGAGGTGTCTCCCCATCCTCAGATAGATACCCACCATCATTAATCCCATCCTCCTCACCCTCCCCCCCCCCAGTTTCC